>JAYKKI010000021.1:7150000-7357500 GCA_039881145.1 Druceiella hillmani | reverse complement strand
TTAGTTTTTCATTAATTATACCATAGTTTCTCTGAAATTAGACAAATAGAAGAGAAGACGAGTTTCGTAAGATGCTTAATTGTTCGCTGCTGATTGAATTAATTCCACAAAGGCAGTTAATCAATCTTGTCAGGAGTAGGAGCTTCATTTACAATGAAGGTGAGGAGGGAGGGTTGTTATTTTTGGAACAATAGCGCAAAGAGAACATCAAATAAGTCCGTTAAGTAATTTTTTGAGATGATTTTAAGCTTAAACATTTTCGAATTTATCTTTGATCTACATGGCAGAGGAAAAACGTTTTTTTAAGGGATTAGAATAACATAGTGCTATGATATTGGATGTTATATATTTACGTTCATCGAACTGTGTAATATTAAGTAGTGAGGATTTGATTTAAACCATATCCTTAGAGTTTTTTTAAATACGAAATATCTTTCATATTCACATTACATATAGGTATATAGAGTAAACAGAAATATTATTAGTTGTGTAAGATCGATTAGAACCACTTCTCTTTGTAATGAATATTACAAAAATATGGGGTACTAATTGTGAATCTTGTGGGCCACTGAGGCCCTTGTTATCGAAAAGTGACTTCTGATACTCACCAGTGGATTCCTATTATTCATAATCAATATTTTAACAGTTAATGAAATAGTAAGAAAAAATCTCTTTATGCTCAAGGGTCTACATAATATTTACAATGTATATGCGGAGTTATATATGTTGTGGTTATGAGTTAAGTAATTAAACACTCAAAAGATGTGGCATGTAATAATTTTATGATATAAATATTTGTTAAATTAATTTCCTAATTTTAAAATGGAATTCATAATGAATTTGGATTAAATTACAAAAACTGTACTTAAAGGCAATTTTGTTGCAATATTTGAATATATGTGTACATGATATTACTGAATATAAAGTAAATAAATTAAAAGAAGTAGTGTCAATGTATGAACGGGTTAATAAAACGTCATATCTTGTTTTCTACATTACTTAATCCATTTAAATTCCTTTCCATATTCATTTATGTCATAAATTTTGTTTGGTACAAAGCTGACATGTTTTTATTGTTACTAATATGCGATGGTTTGCGCTCGTACGTGTTGTGAAGTATTTTTTATACTTATTTCGTTAATACTTAAATGATTTTATTTCTACTTCGTATTTTCTATCACATGTAAGCACATTTCCGCAAGAAGTGAATTGAGTTATGTTGTGTTGTCGTATATCTAAAAAGGTTACACGTTAATGTTTAATAAAAATCTGTTTAAAAGAATATAATTATATTATCATAAATCTATGAAATCGATTCAAGAAATACAGTCCGCAAATTTTAATTTTAATAATTTGTTCTTTTCGTGCACTACTAGAAAACAAATTCAAATTAATAAGTTATTTACTTATATTAATATTGAATTATTTGGTGTTCATTTTGTAGAAATTCATTATTCACAATTTAATGAAACTACGTGATGTATTATTATTTATACTTTCTTTAAGTTCTTTAAAATGATCTAGATTTCGTTGTATTACAACATCTTCAGGTGGGCTGGTAGCAAAATCTTTCCTACTAGCCGACCTGAAAATGTAATACAAATCCACCTGAAAATGTTGTAATACATCACGTAGTTTCATTTAATTGTGTACTTAGATCAAGTTAAAATATTTTTTTTTTTAAATTTCATACAAACAATTTATGCTAATTTTATTAGAACACTTTTAATATAAGTTAAATTGACAGTCGAATAGAAAGTTTAACTATATTTCCTTGGAAGGAGTCAGAAGAATGGGAGGTATTGATCGTTCCACTTTCAATGTGTTTAAATTGTCGTTATAGTCTCAGATGTGCTAAAGGTTTATTAAAGCTAAAATTTATACAGTGTTATGCTGAAATATGTAAAAATGTTTTCATCTATTCAGAGAAGATCCATAATGTGATATATTAATATTAATTGAACAAACACATGGGCTATATATAATTTAATAAATCTAGTCGGTCTCAAGAAATTTATCAACCATCTAAGCTAATTAATATCTTTCTATCTGCCTATAATTATATTTCACGAGAATTTTGATGTTTTAATTGTCCATAAATAGTCGTAGGAAGCGTTTTATCCGTGTTCCTCCGTACAAGCGACGCGTTCCGTTAATATATATGTTAGAAATTAAAAACGTACAGATAAATAATAATATTTGAACAGAAAAAAAATTTATGCAAAAGCACATATTTTTTTTAATTATACATATGACTATTTGTTTCATTATATACGATTAGACGTAATATAAATGTTTCGTGAAGCAGGGGTGTATATTTTTATGTCGAAATCAATAATAATATAAACAAAGGTGATTGAAGTTTTGCGTAGTTATGGAACACAATCGATCTATGATTTTCTTGATGTCGAGTGTTAAATCGGACAAAGTCAATAATAAGATACCGTTTATAATTGAAGAAAATAATAAATTATAATAATAAACATATAATTGAAAAAATAACACTTCTTATTTTATATATAAAAACATAATAATTATTACTATATTGGAATAATTAGACAGAACCCTTATTATTCCAAAATCCGGTTTTAAAAGTATGCTCATCGACCTCACACATACAATTTACCCGGTGTTTATATATACACCGAGCCCTATTACTTTCGTTATTGGAATTGTCATCCCATAATAAGGGCCGCAAAAGAATTATAAAGTGCCGTAACTGTATTGTACTTGTACTCGATTTTCAATATTTTTCTATAATAAAAGATTCCACTTAAAACAGGTCGTTGTTAGGCGTTTATCATTGGAAAATGGCAGATAGAAAGGTTGCTTACTATTGACATAGTCTATCAAATAGAACTGTTAAAATATTATTCGGAAGCAATATCCGTCAATTCTGTACAATATTGTATATCCAGTAAGTGATTTGCCCTCCCATTGACAGACAGTGTGCAGAGATAATTATTTCAATCTGTATATATGTTAATGATACGCAAAACTGAAACGTCAATTAGAATTACTACTTCTAGTAATATGAAAACATATTTTTTACATACAGATAGGTGTTTATTACATACAGATAGGTCTATTATTTTTCTTTTTACTCCTCTTTCGGAGAGTTTCATACACTTTAAGATTTAACTACTTTTGTCATGTGACTTGCGACAAACAAAGCAGTAATAAAAAGTTCAATTAAAGTAAAGACTTAAATTATATAAAAAAAATGATGCTAGTTAGAATAAAATTAAATAATTTGGTGCAATATCAAGATATAGCCTCCGGAAATTCATACTTGAGGTAAGTATTAGATATCAACAATATTAGTCAATCAAATAGAGAAAGGCATGGATAAGCACGGATAAATATTATGGAAATTAAATCTTGGATAAAAGTAGTCGTGAATGTTAATGTAATAAGATAATCCTAATTTAACCTGAAAAATTTATGCATGCTTCGACAATTCAGTTAATAAAGTTCATTCAACAAATTTACCGTTAAAGTGAATGCTTAAATTATATTTTAATAAAATAGAATTGGTCATACTAAAATAAATCATGTTAAACAATACCAAGATAAAGCTTTCATAATTAATACCTTTAGCAAATTCATGAAATTACAAAGTTGATACGAGTAATAAATCTTAAAAATTTTAGTCATTCAAATGTAGGAAGTTAGGGATAAGTAGGGATAAATAGTTTGCAAATGCACTCTTGGATAAAACCTCTCACAAACATTAATGTATTATGATAATCTTATTTTATCCCGAAAAAGAATTATAAATAGAAATATTTGCGCATGCCCAGTGCATTTCGTTGAAAATAAAATCCATATTATATTATAGACATAATAAAATTAATTTGAAATATTGAAATTATATCACTTCCATTCATCAATGCCCTTACTATTTAATAAATATTTTAAAAGTGAATGAAATATTGAGCTAATGAGAGTCTTTCTTAAATCAAAGCCTTGATCTACGAGAATAGTTAAATTTAACCTGTTATGTTGAAATAACCTTTCTACAAATGTTTTTTTTTATTTACTTAATTATTAAAAAGCTCCCAAAACAAGTCATGCTCACGTGAGTGTATAATGAATATTTCAGAGTAAAAAATTCAATTATAACTCTAATTATGCATGCATAAAATGCTTAGTGTATTTATATGTATATTTTTAAGCGTCGAATACTTGTGTTATTGAATTAAATATATGGATCGATTAATAGTTGTTAGTTTTAACACAGGATTTATCTATTTTTCGCATTCTTAACTTGCAATTAATTCTTGTTTAACCGGGCTTTAATTTATAAATATTACATTTGTTTATTTCTTTTTAAATATGAATGATTTACATTCAAAACTGTATAAAGAAGCTTAATTAGAAACAATATCTTTATGCAGAAGACACATTCGAGTTATGGGTAGTTAAATGAAATTTTATTTTTTAAAGTATTGAATAAGATAATAAAGCATTGGACAAAATTCAGATCCTATTACAGATCCACCACTCGGCTATTGCAAATAGGTCTGGTTGTAAGCTTAGACAATCTTTAAAGTCATTGACCTTAAGATTATATGCATGGAATAAATGGGGATATGCAAGTACGTGTACTAAATGTTAATGAATATTACAAAGCGAAGGGGTCCCAAACGTGAGCCTTGTATAACTTCTCCCTTGTAAAAAAATGTCTTCAAGTTCAAGGAACTACATGATGTTTTAAACATATGTATGATATGAAATTATATAAGTTCGCGGTTGCTAGTTAAGATAAATATTTGAATATATAAAAGAGGTGGTTTTGGAACTAAGAAAAATTTCTTGTATTTATGTCTTGTTTATGGAATCTAATAACAGCTGTAAATTTTAAAGAAAGTTATTTCTGTCTTTTGCGCGTTGTCAAGTTCTTGAGAATAACTGAAACGTTTATTGCAATTTCACTAGAAAACAAAAAAAATCGTTGGGTCTTGTCAAAGTTACATAAAATTTTATTATGAAGTTGAGAAATTATGCAACAAAATGATATAAATATTTCGCAAAATTAAAAAAAAATATCTTAATATTTTGATAAAATACAAATTATGTCTTTATGGGTTTTGGAAAATCCATACAAAATTTAGTTTAAAACGAAGTTTTTATTAGTAATAAGTTTTTTTATTATTTCTACGTACTAGTATATATATATATATATATATATATATATATATATATATATATATATGTATATATACATGTATACATATATACACTCAATATTTTCATTTATTCAAGGTACCATCCCTTAAAAAGTGCTGTAACTAAATTCAACATATAAAAAATATTGATTATTTTTTTTTCAATTTGAGTGACGTATACACGAGATTAAACGGGAGACCGACGAACAACCGTCTTTTTAATATTTCCTTTGAGATTCAAGGGAAAATTTCATTTTCTGATAACACATCTGTATCGTTGGAATGATCAGAGCTGGCGAAAGGGACGCACGAGTATATTGGAATGGATTATGTTAAAAAAAAAGTATCGTAATAGCTTGTCAAAATATTGTTATGGTTATTATAGCATGGCCATGGATAACTATTATTTTTTTGTTTCTTGACTTGCATATTAAAAAGGCTTTTATTAAACAACTACAAAAGCAATAATAATCATTTTCCATGGTGAATTAAAGTACTAACATTGCATTGAAATACACACCGAACTTAAAGTGACTTCTTTCGTTAAATAATATTTGCCAGCCCCAGTTTTCCCAGGATTAAAACAGCTTAAAATTCTATTCCCCTTATGTTATTTAGTATCAAATTAAAGTCTTCGCTCATCCAGTGACCTCTATCAACGTAACTTTACTTAACTAATCTCATATGGATTCCTTGGTTCCTCTGTGGTGTTTGTAGACACTGTAATTCGCTTATACAATATCATGCTCACGAAAAAATTTGTGTAAAATACATCTCCTAATTACTAGTTGAACTCAAAATATGAAGGGTTCTGTGCGTACTTGGGAACATATATGTTTTATTGTTTCTGTGAAATTATTTGAAAATATGAAGACGTATTGCGTTGTGTTTATTCAACACCTACTATTAGCAACTTATAGGTGTCAATCCATTCTTCACTCATGCATCAATATCAACGTGTCATCGTGTGGCGTCTATTATTCTTTTCATACATTACTTTATTACTTTTAGGTTGACTATTGACAAACTTTCTTGGTAGTTAGCTACGTACCCAATAGTCTAATCTCTAGCACCATCAAAATCATGGTACCATGGACATATGTAAATTATTTTCGTATTTTTCCTCTTCACTTGTCATAAATGCTTCCATCCTATCAAATGCTATATCCTAATTTAATGGGCTTTTTTTCATTAATATAAAATGTCTGATGTTTAAAAGTAAACTGAATGGGTGACCGTAATTTTCACATAGGTTTCAAAACGGGAAATTTTTTCGTTCCGTTTACGTATGACTTTCCCATCGTAGGTATTTTTCCACATAATGAAATGAGGAATAAATATTTACTTAACATTTTTACCATACCTAATCGATATAAATGCCTTATTTATTTTACAGAATATTATAAAAACTGATTTTTTGTTCGGTTATACGGACAAAACTGCGCAACTGTTTTTTAATTCTCTTACCTTATCTGAACATTACAATTTTAATTTCAGTTTAATAAAACTTCCTTCCTTTTATTTTCCCTAAAGAAGAAATATTTAATGTGAAATAGAGTTTGCAGTGTAAAAATTATGAAATTTTTGAAGAACCTTATTTATAATAATTAGAAGGTAGGTTAATAACTTATGTTTGTTTCTTGAACGTCGGTGGGAATTGATACCTTTATATAATAGGGACATTTTGTAAGCGATATAAATTTTTTTTCCAAAAATAGATTTACCTCTCCTAAATTTACTAAATTTTCATGAATATAAATTTATGTTTGTAGATGTTGTTGTATCTTGCCACCGCTTCATATTACAAAAATATCTATCAAATGCATTCTGAGTTTAATTACATTTCTACGACCAATAAAAGGCAGAGAATAAAGCTTATTTCATAAGTGCAAGAAAGTAATATTGAATTTTTCCAATACTTAATTTAATTTCTTTCGAATTCAAGGAGGAGATAACAATTGGGAGATAGAACAATTAGTTTTACTTGTCGCCATTGCACAGTATTAGCAATCATGAGAAAATCAAACTGAATTTTCTTATTAGATTATGTATTAATGTTATACGTTATCATCTATAGGCAATTCGATTTGTCGTACAGCAATGCTATTCCATTCAAACGTATGCCGTATTCGCTCGCTCGTTATAAATATTTATTCCATTTTATTTTCAGTATTACCTTCCATTTATTACTGTTTCATTTTTATTGCTATACTTTTGTCTACGAATATCAAAAAAATAGTCGGATTGCTCATAAGGCGTGCGATCTCTGACGGTGCAGCACATCGCAGGAGCGCGAGTTCGATTGCAGGCCGCTCATAAAGTGGGGCTGGACTGGTGTTCTGATTGGCTGTAAGAGATTGCTTACGTACCAATAAGTCCGCCATTAGTATTAATTGTATATATTATAGTACGTAAATAAATAAACTATTTTCTTTCCGCAAAGTCTGTATTTAAACAATAGATTTAGGTCGACTGATATACATGTTATGTTAGGGCACAAGAATAGGTTTTGGTTCTATATAGTTTTGATAATATTGTGATATTTTACATCTGGTATAATGTATTAGTTCTATATTTTTTTATGTTAAAATGTAAAAGTGAAAAATTTGATATCAAACAACGTTTATTAACTATATCTAGCATTTATTTGTCTAATACAGAAAAGCTAACGATACTAAGCAAATTAATGATCTACACATAATTCTGTATATATTAATTAGTTTATGAATGTTAAACATCAATATACTAACTTGCAGAGATATTACATTTTTATATAATTTTATGCATATCGATACAAATCCACATTAACTTTTAATCACCTATATGTCTCACAGATGTAATCATTTTTATTTTTGAAATATTTTGTAATGAAAGGCGGATTCAAGATCACCCTGCCCGCTAACTTCACTAACCGCCATCTTCTAACGCCAGCCGGAGTCGCGAGCACGACGAGTGCAAACATATTCATAACGGAGTTATCGCAGTCTCACGGACGTAAGTAGGGTGTTTATGTATAAAACTTTTCTTAGTCTCTTGATCAACACCTGGGTGTTTGTGTAGGTAAGATAATAATGTATGACAGACTTGATATCGGTTTTTATATCTCAGAAATCCTAACACAAAAATACAACGTCTTCGATGCAAAAACGACCCGCTGAATATGATGATTTGGCTTCAAAAATGGAATAGACCTTTAAGAGGTCAAGAAATTGGTAAAACTTTCATGAACGAGAGCAACGACAACTGCAGTGAATTCGATGATGATGTGGACGATCCTGATTATGTTTTAGAGAGTAATAAAAATATGGCGTCGGAACAATCTGAAGATGATGACAATTAGGACGGAAAACCTCAAATGGATATGGGGCTAGGAGAAAGAAAGTAACGACTTTTTCGAGTGATTGCATTTATTGTTGTTTTCAAAAACTTAACTTATTATGTGTCTTATATGCAGCTCAACCTATGAAGGAAATAGAAGTGAGGGAGAGGAATAAGCTAAAAATATCGGAATAGAAATTATGAAGTTGGAGAACAGTTCAAAGAAAAAGAGTTTAGACCGCGTTATCGGCACAGCATCGACGCTACTACTGTGGAAAGAATGGTTATAATTGGGTATCTGTGGAAGCATCTCGAACTAATCGAATACGTGCACATAATATTGGCAATCACCACAGCAAGTAAGTCTGATTGAAATCACATCTTTTAACGATTCCTGAAAATTATTGTTTACTGAATTCTTCCTTTTTATAATAGTAAGACACCAATGAAAAGCTGATTAAGTACAGAGCTAATTTCAAAGATAAAGGTAGAGCGGAACTAGGAGTCACTAATGACACGTAAATAATAGCTTTAATTGGATTAATATTTTATTCGTTAGTATTCTGCTCAAATCACGATAAGGCAGAGTTTAGAGAATTTATATTTGCGACAGATGGCATAGAACGCAAAATTTTAGGGTACGTTATGCATAAGAACAGGTTTTTAGTTTTGATTAACTGTCTACGTCTTGATGATACCGAAACAAAAAGTGGAAAATGAAATCATGATAAACTTGCTGCAATTTCAGAGTTATTTTATAAGTTTGTTATTAATTACAAACAAAATTACACTCTGGGTACTCATGTTTGTATTAAGGAAATGCTTGTAAAATTTAGAGGACAGCGCGGGTTTAAAATAAATCTACATGCCACCAAAACCAAATAAGTATGGACTAAAAGTGTTAGTGTTAGTAGATAGCAGTACATTTTATGTATACAATATATATATATATATATATATATATATATATATATATATATATATATATATATAGCAGAGGATCGGGTGGCATGAGACTAAATGATTCTGAGAAACGTCTCGGTATTCCTACACAATCTCTTATAGGTCTCTGTAAGGGTATAGAGGGTAGTAATCGTAATATAACCGTAGATAATTGGTTCGCTTCAATTGAACTATTTCAAGAGCTAAAAAACCGAGAAGAAGTGGTTTGACTTATTTAGGCATCATAAAAAAGAACAAGAAGGGAATTTCACCCGAATTTAAACCCCATAAGACAGGGTTGTTGGTTGGTATTTATATGGATATACTAAGGATTATGCAATGGTGTCCTATGTGCAGACGTAGATGAAATGGACAAAAAATTTTCAATTTATGAAAATTTTTTGTCCATTTCAAAGAACACGACGGTGGCCCATGGTTTTATTTTATAAAATGATGGATCTGAGCGGTGTAAATGCTTTTGCACTATATAATGCACTAATAAAAAAAACTTCGAACGTGGCTCTTTTCTGCTCTCACTTGCACGAGAATTGGTATTAACCGAAATTAAATTATTTGTATGTAATGACAGAATTTCGGCTAAGTATGGAGCGCGTTATTTGTCATTCTGACCTTCCCTACCAAAAAATTATTTGAATACAGATTTAAGTATTCGAAAGACCTGTGTGATCTGTTCTAGCCGAATGAAGAAGCATACAAATTATTGTTGTTACCGATGCAGGAAACCAATGTGCCTTACATGCTGCGATCAAGTTTGCAAAGAACGCAAATAAAGCCAATAAACATGCTAAATATGATAGCTTTAATTTTTTTTAATTTAGAGGTACTGTTTTTGTTTATTTTCATAAGTATATATGAAATTAAGAATATTTCTTCTAAAAAATTTTAAGGCTGAAGAAAGTTCCTAAAATTTTACATGTAACTTTGTTGATCTCAAGAATCAATATTTCTTCCATTTTTGATTTGGAATGTTTTTATTTAAAACCTTGAATTACTTTACTAAAATAATAATCTTATCAATTATAACAATTATAAAAATCGGATATGCAAATATAATATTTTATGACCATTTTAAAATTTTACGCCTGCTAGATGTTATTTCAGCGTTAGGGGTCTCTCTAGGTCAGATCAGTGATTAAAGGTTAAAAGTGAATTAAACAATTAAAACCAGTAATTCGATCATAAAGCCAATTCTACCTGAAACCTGCATAGTTACAGCAATAGTAATGATAGTGACCCGTTATTTAAATCTAAAAGATCTTCTTGCACTATATAAAGTATACAAAAAGTGTTGTAAAAAATTATGATTATTGGACGACCTATTTCATAAATACTTGCTTAATCAATTAATCATAAATTCTTCTAATAAAATGAAGAAAGGTTAGCATTGGCCTTTCACTCAATTTGTAATTGTGCAGTTCCATTATTAATCAAATAATAAGTTCTAGTTATTTAACGAGTTGTATTAAATAATTCAATAGTCTACCAACATTTCGTACCGCAGTATTTAATAAATTATCTTCCAGCTACTAAAAGAAAAAATTCGATGCCCTGTATCATTGAGTAAACTTTCATTCTTTGTACCTGACTATTTCCTATGTCCATCCAATCACCACATGTTTGTTATAACGCTCTCTAGAATCCTTCAGTTTCCCGCGGTATTCAGTTGTTCAACCACCCGGTCGCGGTCCCACCAGAGTGTAGTTTATTTATGGTAAGTGAAAGCAAATTGCTCAAAATGTGTCAACGTTATGTTTTATAGTTGTTTATTTTTACGTTTAATATATGCCTTCTTTGGTCTTAATTTGTTAACCCATTAATTTTTGTCGTCAAGAATAAGTTGTCTGTAATGTTTTGATAAATGTATGCATAAAAATAAATAAGTAAATAAATTTACATGTGTCGTCTAATGTTTATTTAATGGTTTAAACTTAAACCACGAAATTATTTTTTTTAATGTTTGTTTAAATACCAAACCTTATTTGTTCATAAGCTTTGATCATAACCATGTTCAAAAACAATTACAATGATTTTTAAACTGGTGATTAGATCTTATACGAAGTTGATCCTAAAATAATCTATTATGAGCTAAAAAAATTAGTTCAATGCCACTTATTTTTTTTTTAAATAATATAAAATAGTTTTAATATTGTTTTTCGTTAATAACTTAACACATGGTAACCGGAATTTTATTCACTTAAGGAGGACTATAAAATCTAGTAAAGCAAATTCTCCGCTTACAAAAATGCCTCTGAATAAAGTGTGCGGAGAAAGCTCGCATACTGAGACTAATTGTCTACTCGGGATATATTCGCTCTGGTGGATTTTATATTATGAGCCTTGCATTCACAAATTAATCATAGTAAATGATTTTTATTGTTATGAATACAAAAACATAATAATTTAAAATATTTAATTTTTTTTCAATTATGCGTTACATTAAATATCTCTGTTGCTGTAATTAATAATCCACGGGTTGTGTAGCGACTAAATTAGGATTTAAGTGAGTACATGAAAAAGGATAAAGTGTATGATTAAATTAATTTAAACTTGTATTTTTAAAATTATATAACTTGGTAGACAAGTATGATTTTAAAATGAAAAATAAGAATACTTTATGCCTGCCAGAGTCCAAAACCAAGCAGGAATTTGGAACAGATTTAAAATAATACAAAAATAATGAAATTAGAGAAAAGTTTCTTAGGAAAAGTGTAAAATTCATTATCTTTTCGGAATATATTATCTTGAAATAATTCCACATTGTTGTTGCCCTAATGATGAAGTCTGTCGACACTAACTTCAATTTTAAACTGTGTATTTTAACCTTCACCATAAACCTACCAAGATTCAGCCTTTCTCCATGCTATGTTACAAAAACAATTCAAAATGAATTGGCACAGAGCTAGTTGTCCTTATTTATGTACCTCATTTAATATGTTAAAAGCGGAGGTATTTATACAATGAAATATCCAGGGAATTTTCATCAATTGATGCCAAATAAATGTCACAAGGAAGTTATAAAAGCTTTAGAGCAAAAATTCTATGTATTATCCTGAAAAACATGAATTAAATTGTTTTCGAAATATGAAAATAAATGTTAATTTTAGGCGTGTTTTAGATCTCAGTATTTGGTGAAAAGTCTACAGCAAAAATAAATTGATTTCGTTTCACAAAAAAAAAATATATGTACATATATATATATATATATATATATATATATATACATATATATATATATATATATATATATATATATATATATATACATATATATATATATATATATATACATATATATATATATATATATATATATATATATATATATACATATATATATATATATATATATACATATATATATATATATATATATATATATATATATATATATATATATTATAATATTCCATAATAAGTCTATATTAAAATATTGCGTAATATCTTGACTAAATGACGAATACAGAAATAAAAATAAAAATAGAAAGACTTCCCATGGTACCAACAATAGACTGGTACGACCTTTTATTTTCTCCGTCTTTCTACATGGGTCTAAGTCTTGAACAATCCGCTTAGTGAAGAACAAGAAGATGAATGCTTTGGAAAACTATTCCTGGACTGCCAAAAAACCCAACAAATCAACTAAACTAACTCCAAATTAGGACCATTAGGAAATTATTAACCATCTGATAGCAATGATTTTGGTTATATAAATTCTATATAGTAAGATAACTTAGATAAATTGATTCTTGTATGGAAAGTGCAGAGGAAAAGACCTGGCGGGTGATATTTTAGCTACTAGTTTGATCAGGTTAAGATTGTCAAGGGACTTTCCATTATTGCCACCCTAAGACAAGTCGAACACAGGATATTGTGGCAGCAGTTGGTCAGCTTCTCCAGCAGGGAATTTTAGAATGAGCGCAAGCTTTACTAATGAAGATGAACCGAGGAAGTAAATAATGATATTGTAGGAGTGATGGATAACAGAGAAAATTAGTTTCAATTACTTACGCAAATAATATTTTGATAATCTTAGTACTAAAACTGAATTTGAAAATATTTTTATATTATTTCAAAATATTGGGTGTTATATCAAATATAATTTAAAAATAATTACAAGTTTAATTTATGCCTTTATGAGTCTTTAAAATAATAAGAAAGCGGAACAAAGACCCATATAATTATGAAATTCCAAACATACTTTCCTTCATTTAATTTTTATATGATTATTAAGATTTTTAATATTCTGTAGTTAAACTAGGAAGTACACAGCTTCGTAAGGCGACGACCGTCCATTTATCAAGCCATCACGGCCTGAATATTTATGTATTTTAGTCATATGTAGAATACGTGTTGAAAGTAGATGTATTATTTGCAGGTCTCAGTTTATATGCTAATTATATTTAAAAATTGTTTTTAATGTACTCTCTCGTATATCAAAGCGTAGATGCATTTCTTTTGACGTATCCCATGAAAGGGAATATTATTAAAAATATCCATCAAAAGAAAATTGGTGCTTCGTCTATTATTTTTTTTTCTTATGTATAAAGAATATTTTCTGTTTGCATAAAGAAATTTTTTTAGGTGACTTTGAAGTTTAATTTTACGTCATGGGTTCAAAAATCCGGAAGTGGCCATTTCAATAGAATTTTAAAATAATTTTTTTTTCACTTGCAAATTGCATCAAAAATATAAAGGCTACAAACAATGACCAAAACCTACTATGTACATTTTCCGGTTTTTATTGATATTTACAATTATTTAATTTTTGTTCAATTTAAATGCTTATAACGTGTTCAAGTCATTGAAGCTCTAGTTAAATAAAAGCACTATTATATAAAAGGAGTGTACCGCCCCATCAGGATTGTCAATTGATTGTAATAGAAGGATTACAAATTGAATTCAGTGCAAATCGAAGAATATAATTACGTTTTTGGAGTCTCGTGTCAAACTGGTTTTTTTCTCAATTAGCCTAACTTTTGACATTAAGTATTATGTTATTAATAATACGAATACAATAATACCTTCAGTACTAAATTTTATCAAAACTTTCGTAAAAAATGTGCTGTCTTCTTTCTACTCTTCAGTCAATAATAAAAGCATTCAAAATTTAAAATTTCCCCAATTTCATTTTTGAATATAAAATTTACAAATAAATATTTTGAAACCAAAAGTGAATCATGTTTTGAAATTATTATTGAGATTTTTGAAAATGGCTTGCTTCAATTGAAATCTTAACTTATTTCAGTATACTAGAATTATGAATATTAAAATACTAGGTGTAAAAAACAATAAAATCCAAACATCAATATTAATTTTAAAAATATTTGATTTCGATTTTGCAAAAAATATTAATAAAACTTGAAACAGAAAAAAAATTTAGTCTACTATTACATTTCGAATCTCAGTCAAATCTGCTTTTTGTTGATTAAATTAAAATTGTTTTCTATTTTTAGACTGAAGCAGACCATACATACAATTGTTTAAGTAATAAATTGAAATGTTTTGATGCTGGAAAAAAGTTTGAGATTAAAAAATGTGTTGGATGCAATGAATTTTGAAACTTAAAATCAGTAGGTTTGGATTAGTTGTTTATTTTGTTAATATTGTTCTCTTTTATTTCTAACTTTCTCAACTAACAAGAAACATCATCTACTTAGTGAAGTTTATTGTAAATACATTTATATATATATATATATATATATATATATATATATATATATATATATACATATATATATATATATATATATATATATATATATATATATATATATACATATATATATATATATATATATATATATACATATATATATATATATATATATATATATATATATATATATTATTTTACCTAAATAAATAATTTTATTCTGATTTTATAACCTTTTTTATGATTTATATGATTTTATTTTTGACCGCACCAAATAAAACACAAACACTAAATATTTTACTAAAATATTGAAAAATATTTTACTTCAACGTAGTAACGCATATTAAGATGACGAAAAATGGTTCATACAATTCCTAATTTTAGGTCGCGATGTGTAGAGTTACAGTGAGCCATTATCAATAACAAAGTTAATACCTGATTAGAGGATATGTCAATTATAATATTAATTTTATATATTATTGTAATAACTTAGAATGATACATTAATAAAAATATTAATTAAATTTAATGAAATGGTTCTGTTTATGCACGATATATGATTTGTGCTCTTTTCAGTTCAAACTCTTCAAAATATAAGTGAGAAACAGCATCCCGGTATTTAATAATAACCTTTAATAAAACCTATTTAATAGTAGTCGAACTCGCACTAGGAGGTTTTCATATATATTTAGGCATACATTTAAATGTATATGTTATTTCTATTATACTCTATATATATGAATTTTCACAACGTGAATATATTCACGTTATATTCATGTATATAATATTGCTTAGAATATCTTTCATAGGCATAGGGACATTCCCACAAGATTTGCGTAGATTTGAAAAAACCTTTTTTTGTGTAATTCCGTAGTCTTAAAAACAGGGAAGGGGAACATATTTCCTTTGCATATTTTTCCACATATCCCTGAAGATATGAAACCCTTACAACTAGCCCTTTCAAATAATACCCCCTGCTATAAATAGAATGTTACAATTTTTTTTCAATATTTAATTTTTCTCCCACAAATTTTTTGTAGAAATATTTTTGAATATTACTTATGGAGTTTATTACTATGCGTATTTTTAGGTGACAAAATAGTCTGTGGTAGGCGGACAGATGGACATGCGATCTATTTCATGAAGTTTTTGTTTTTGGTTTTGAAGTGAGAACCTCAAAAAGCAGTCAAAAATGATATTACTGCAGATTAATGAATACTTATATTAAATTGGAATCCAAAGCTTGGGATCTATGAAGAAAAATTGCATAATTACATAACTTTTTTTCAAAGACCAGTACTAGTTTCCTTGACCTTCCATTATCACGTAACATTGCTATAAATATTCCGATAACATTTCCAATTTGCACGAATAAATGTAGGTATGATCTTTGAAACTTGTCTAACTTTGGTAGTAGTTTGCAAGTACTCTAGCATTTTGAGCGAAGTAGCGCTTGAACACTAGAATTTTGGAGCGAAATTTAACAACACAGTGAACCAATTTTATTTCTTAATTCATAGACTGTGTTTTTCCAGTTACAACATTTCACTGGAAAAATTTGAATTACTGCGTCCCTCTATTTAGTGACAAAAACTCTTTTTTACCTGGAATATGTCTTCTTTTATTTCTTTCATTGTGAAAGTTGTCTTTATGTAAATATAAAAACATAAATTACTGTAGTTTAAAATAAAATTGAAATGGGAAAGGATACGCTATCGCTATAATTTACGATATTGTTCATATATATATATACATATATATATATATATATATATATATATATATATATATATATATATATATCTTTATTTATTTATTTATTATTGGCGCACCAACAGTTTTGTCACAATTTTAACTATATTATTCGAGAAATATAATTGTATAAATGTATAATTTTCTTGTGACAACACCAAAATCAGTGAGCACAGTATGATTAATTTGATGTTACCATTACCATATAATGTTATTACGAATAAGAAACATTTAAATTAATTTCAATAAATTCAATAAATGAACAATAATGGAGTTGGTCAATAAAATGCACATTAAAATTTTAAATTAATTATAGTGAATTAAATAACAATTAATAAGGGATTAATCAATAAAACATAAAGTCAAACAGACAAACCAATTTAAATTAATAAAAAACGTTGAATTATTTTAAATATAAGCATAACACTATACTAAATTTCACTTTTTAACAAGAAGAAGTTACCTGTCTCCGTCAATCTCAATAAGTTTATTTTTAAATGATGAAGTTGAGGACCCAAAGAAATCTACAGTTTAAGGAAGATTATTCAGGGTACGGCTTATTCTATTTACGGGTGCAAAAAACCCTAAATTCGTGCGACACTTCGATACAAATAAAGGACGATATATATGCGATCTACTGTTATTACGTGGAATGTTAAATTTAAAGTGCTGGAGAAGTGGACTGCTGTCAATTGTATTGTAAATAAGCTTTTGGAGGAATATGCAGTCAGTGCGTTTTCGTCTTTGAGCTAAAGTGTTTAATTTAAAATATAAAAGACGCTCTTCGTACGTGAGTAATATTTTGTTCAACCCAGCTTTGAAGGTGAGGTGATACAAAAATATCTTTTGAACCCTTTCGATGCATTCAGAGTATTTCTTAAAAATTGGATTCCATACCACACATCCGTATTCGAGCTGACTACGCACAATTGAATTGTACAGAGACATCAATGTTTGAACATTTTTAAAATCCTTGCTTGCCCTCAAAACGAAACCCAACATCTTCGCAGCTTTACTAGTAACGTGGTCCACGTGGTCCACGTCTACAATTATTCCTAGATCCTTAATGTTATCATGTTAAAGAAGTTATACATTGTCAATCGCGTACTGATTATTAAAAGTTTGGGGGCGAATGGAAAATTTTACATAAAAACATTTATTAGGATTTAGGTGCATTTTGTTTCTTGAGCACCACACTGACAGGATGTCGAGTTCTTTTTGGAGTTTTGCAATATCTAAATCGTTTTCTATTATTTTGTAAATTTTGAGATCATTTGCGAACCTAAGATGCTCGGTATGAAGCAGTTCCTTGCTTAAGTCTAAATATATATAATAGTTATATATATATACGTATCTTACAAATGAAAATCAATATGTGTCGTCTAAAGTGTGGTTTAATTATTAACAAAACAGATAACTTTTTATGTAATTTTTATTCAGCAAGCTAACCATTACTACTATTGATAAATTTTCTTTTCTTTAATTTTTCCATATGCCAAAATTATTTCTTAAACGTTAATGGATAAGTTTGATGTTTTTATAATTGTTTATTATAATCCATCATATAGTGCCCTCTACAAATAATAATCATTTGCATTGCAATTTTTCTTTGATATGTCGCCCATTAATTAAAAATATTATAAATTGAGAAAAATATAAAAAAATTACAATACCCAATTTTTTTTATTCTTTCAAACTATGAACAAAATTGAAATAAGAATATTATGTATTTGAAGATGATAAAACTGTTCCATAATTTTTTCCAACTCGTGTATCGATATTACACACCGACAAAATAGAACTTCACTTAATTCTTGAAAACTAACTGTTTTTTCACCTTTCTAAAAATTTGTGATACCACCTCAGTCGTTATTATTACATTATCACGTTGGTACAACTTGAGGTGTATCTGCATTTCCGGATAGACCGACACAAGTTTATTGGTAATAAAAATAAAATAACTTATTTATAAAAATAAAGCCTTCAAGGACGCAGCTTGTTTGCATTATATTGCTTAGCACCGTCTTCTCAAAGAATAACATTATCGCGTAAATGGAAATTTGCAGATAGGTAGGTAAATATTAATCTATTCGCACCTACGTCTAACCTGTCAACCGGCGGAGGTGTTTTTAACAAATGGAGTGCTATTTTTTCCTTTTCTATATTTTGTCAAATCGGTCAACTCTGTAAAAATTGTTAAGTGAACATACATAAATAAAAGTACATATGCCGGTCGAAAGGAGAACATTTTCCATTTGTATAGTCGATTAATATGGTGACTATTTTATTTAAGTTTTGTTAAAAATTTATAAAATCTTATGTTGAATATCATTGAATTTATATGTGGATGAATAAAAATAAATTAATTTCTTTTTATTCGATTGCAGTGACGCACTTGTTTGTTAGGAACAGAATTAAAACTCAACGAAGAAAAAAATAGCCTTTTCCTACAAGAAGGTCATGTAATTTACAGTGTGAAAAAAGAAGTGAAGCCGATACCGAAGAAAATGAAGAAAAAAAATTTAAATTCCACCAAAAAAAAGTAGAAGTGAGGAAAGACTTCACACAGATGTTGATTAGTATTCTTTTCGATATTAAAATTGTAGGACTTGTATAACTTGCTTTAGCCATATTAGTGTCGAGAAGAGACTTGTATCGGGAAACAAAATTTTCAATTTTAAAATTGTAGTCAGTTTATTATATTTATTTGACATACTTTTCATTAACAGCACTTATTGGGTAAAATGAATTAGTTTAATACGAAAATATAAAAATGTTCAGTTTATAAGAATACGAATGAATACGAATTTTCACGTCATAAAATTCAGTTTTAGGTATATAAATATTGAGTAGTTTAATGGAATTAAAAATTAAACTTTTGTTAATTGGATTATTGTTTTCTCTTACTCCATGTCCATCTGCCACTCTCTATTTTTTATTTTTATTTTCTTTCATTTTCTGTAAAGGGAAAAAAACAAACACAAACTATTTGAAATATTCTATGGACACTTAATACGAAATAAGTTTGTGTTCTAATATTTCCATAAAGAACAAACAAAAATAAAGACATTTATAATATATCCAAATAAATACAGCACTACATAAATGTGACAATGTTAAGTGAAACAATATTTTTATTTTTTTAGAATTTTTTTTAGAATTAAAATGGAAAACACTTGTTATCAACTTATCAATTAAATAAAGCTGCAATTATGGATTACAAGTTATTTATGTAAGGCATTCTATTTAACTTGAAATGTAAAAACAAAATATTTACTTAATTTACTTAATTTCGGTCTGTAATTATAATAATTTTTTTATTTAATTTGATAGAATTATTCTCTGCGATTTGAAGATTGTACATTGAATGGCTTTATCGTAAGAGCGCACTATATAAAAGTTTGCTTATGTGCGAATATTCGTCGAAGTAAAGTAATTAGAGTAAGAACATTGAATATCCTTACATTTTTATAACTTAATTTTACCGTTTCGTGCTAAAATTGGTAAAATAGTTACACGCATACTATATTACTTTCACAGTATACGTTTGTTTTGAATATAGTTTTAAACTACAAGATCATAATGTGAATATACGAATATCAACACGGCATATAAATCTCTTTCCGAAGAATAGTCATACAAATCTTTTGTTCCCCATCTCGTGTCGCAACAGCCGGCACAACTTTTCCAATTTAGAACAAGTGGATCTTAGTTGAACGCTATGATTCTTACCGCCCGTCGAACTTTGACTGTCGTTGGCAAGTATCCCGAGACGCTTTGAAGCTAGCACTTAGTGAACTTACATCGAAGAAAATTGATCTTGATTGTAGATTTACAAAGTGAAAATACAAACTTATTTTATTTCCTGTTTAAGCATGTTTTAATGGAGAGAAAGTTAATAATTTTATGCTATTAAAACTAATATTCATAGCTATAAAAATATCATCGAATTGTTTAAGGTTGTAGTTCTTAATACTAACTCATAGTTACAATTATGTTTATTTGAAACCCTTTTAAATTATTGGACGTAAAGTGGGACATTGACGATTGGACCAACCAAAGAATAATTTTTTATTCTGAATACTGATGTAAAAATGATTTAAGTAAAAATTTAATTTTCTAGTAACATATTTTCATAGTTTTAATAATGAGAGCAATATTTGAAGTAAGAGTTTATTATTAGAATAAATTTTGTAGCTTTTATAAATAAATTAGAATTCAGTTGAAATTACTAAGAAAATTAAATGATTTTACTTATTTTATAAATTGAAATTAGGAAAAAATATGGAAGGAGATTTTACTTATTGAATACACTTAACTGTAGAATTAAAGATAATACTTTGTGATAGTGGTTTGACGAAATTTACAATTTCTATAGCAAATTCAACGTTCATAGACTTTGAATCTTATTACTAATATTATCCTCCAAAGCTCCAAAAGTTCCAAATTATTTGAGTTGTAGTTTTCTCAAAAGTAGTGTGGCTTACCTCTATAATATCTCCTGTTGAAATTTCAAGAGATGTAACACTATCACATACAAGGTACTCATATGAAATCTTTTATTTAAAACGTTTCCCTTGTTTACTTTTACTTTAATCATATTTTGAAAGTGACATGCTACTTCTTACTTTGCTATAATAAACATATAAAATCTTAAGATGGTTCCTTAATGTTTGTAGTTTAGATTCGTATAGGTCTAATATTTTAAATTCATTTTATTTACATTAATATCAGAAACCTTCAGTGTTATTTTGTGTGAACAAGTCTCATATCATAAAATCCAAAACGGGCTAAGAGAATATGTCATTATCAAAATATTCAAGGTTAAACAGAATATACATGTAAAAATTATATTATAGCTGTCGTTTATCTCAGCAACCACATTTAACAGATTTTCAATCGATACAAAATATCCTAGTCGAACATGCAAAAAAGGTCATCTGTTTTATTTTAAATTTTTAGAGAATTAGCAAAATAAATAATTTATTTCTAAGTTAATTATCATTGATAATTCAGTTTTTATCTTCATATGCCCAATTAATTAAGACCAAATAAAGTGATTTAAAAAAAATAACTTATAATATGAAAAATATTTCAAAAAATTAATTTTCCACATCATAACTCATGGTTTATTTTTAACTCGATTGATTTTGAAACTACATACATTTATTTACATTCTTGGTAAATTTGATTTAATTAATTCAATTCTAAATTATCCCTCAATTCTTCCCTCCAAGGAAAAGTTTAATAAGTAACCTAATATATTATTCCCGCTTTCTAAATTATATACATGGAATATCATAAAAGACATTTGAAATAGCAAATTGAATATATATATGCTTTCACAATAAACGGCTATCGACAAAGCGCCGTTTCTTTTGGCATTTGAGATGATAGTACTCCGTATCATAAGGATGCCCCGCACCCTTTGCGGGTTAATTTTCAAAAAGAATGTAAAACATGTGTTTAGTTACTTCTCTATTTTCACATTCGCGAAGGTTCGAATTGTTAGGGACACATATTTTTTTTCTATGCATATTTATAACAATATCGTTAGTGTTAACATTTTCTCTTGGTGGTTTTTTAGATTATATAAGAAATTTCTTTCTTTTTTTCGTTATTTTTGATTGTTTAACAATTTCACCCCATTATAAAAAATTGGACTTTTTCTTAACCTTTTAAGGAGTGTGTAATTATCTACTTTTATAAAGTAAATAACCTCTATTAATAAGACCATCTAACTTGTCCCCCCTTACATTCTATATGCCCCTCTTTAAACCATACAGGTGCTATATTTCAAAACATGAGTTTGAAGAGAATAAAATATTGTATGTCTACCACATTTGAGGAATATTTGTGCTAAATTTATATCTTTTAACGGTCTGGGCTTATAACCGTACATTGATAAGTCAGCCAATTAGTGAGTCAAACTACTTTTTATTTACTCTTTTACCTACAGAGAAAGTCAAATTACAATTTTATTGTTTGCAATGAGTTATTTGGATATCATGATTTTTAATAAAAAAAATTATTTTGGAAGGATTTTTAAAGAGTTTACACATGACACTAATGCGTCAAAATTCCGCTGTGTGCAAATATGTCCTATGGAAATAATAAACTAATTTTCTAGAAAGTATAATTTTAATTATTATATTAATTATCGAAAGATGGCTTTAAGTAAAAATGCCGGCCAAATTTAATGGAATTAGCATTTTAGATTTTATATATTAATATGTGCATGCAATGATATAAAAACTATGTTTGTAGTAAATAAGGATGAGTTTTTGCAAACTATTTAAAACCAAACACTTCTGAGAAGCAGTCACATAAATAAAGAAATTCTGAAAGAAGGTAGGGAACAAGGAGAAATTAATAATACTTAAAATTACGTTGCTACTTTTAGAGAAAATATGATAGTTTAGAATTAATGACATCCAAATTTTAGTATAAAAACATAATAAAGTTGGGGAACATAAAACAAATATGGAAACCATATAATTATTCGTATTAAAACCGTAATTTAAACATGTTTTTCTTTTTAATTAACATACTTTCTCTTATATTGACAGTGAGAGTTTCAAAAGACGTCAAGCAAGACAAAATCATACAGTCCACCAAAGCATATTATTGATTAAATTATGAATTATTTTCTAATTATTTATTCTACTTATATTGTGTGTGGAATAATTTTAGATCTTACTCTAAGAATATATAAAAAAAGCATAATGAATAAAATTCTTCGTTCATATTTAAGTTTTTATTGTTCCCTTTCATGAAAACGGATAAATTCCTTTGAAGTTTACTTATCTAAGTTAACAAAAAGAAATGTTAATAGATTAGAATTAACAGTGGTGTTGCTAAGGAAATTAAACTAAATAGAAAATACATAAAAAATATATATCTAATATCCCCTTTATTGGGAATTGTCCATATTTTTTAAGTAGGTCTCTTGGCAGTAAAAAAAGTAATTGAGTAACTCAAAATAAAATTTAAAGAAGACAAAATTAAAATTTGAAATAAATTTGACCATAACAGAATCCCAGTAAGCCGAAAAAAACAACATCTTAAATTATTTATAGAAACTAAAATGTAGGCTTCCTTTATCTTTATTTTTGCCCTCTCTTAGATCAATTCAACAATAGAGATGTGTTATCAGAAAATAAAATTTTCTCTTCGATTACAATGAAAAGGATTTAAATGTTAAAGCATAGTCGAAGTCTTTCATTTTTTTGAATATTTTATTTAAATGTATGCTTACATTTAAGGTAGGAGGGGCTGGATTTAGTTAACTATTTAAGACGAAAATTAGTTGACTTCGAGTTAATTTAGTTTCAACTAACCGAATAGAAATTGCTTCAAACTTTAATTAAGCTTTGCCATGGTAAATTTTCATACTTGATTTGAAGTTTTAAAAATGTTTGGACGTCGAACATATATTAAAATAGGAATGTTAAGTTGAGTCAACAACAGAAGATAGAGAAGTTACTTACATCTTCCTCGTATATTTGTTTACGTATACATAAATGCTCGCTGTTAACAACTGCAACAAATGCCTGGATACTCTCGATTTAATATTTCCAATGCCTCACACTTAGATTCTCTGTTGATTATATTATAAGGTAAATATGTTAAAATAATATCCTATGTCATCATATGTCATCAAATGTCTTATCCTATGTTATTCAGTTGTCTTCATATCAAAGGTTTTATTCTGTATCATCGTTCAGATAAAATGATGGTGTCACCACACGCCAGCTATTGCATATGAGTTTGTAAAAGAAAAATGTGTTTATACGATTAATAATTATAACCTGGAAGGTTACAATTAAAAATTCCATTAACCAAAATAACATAATAATTGTTATTAACATTTTTTATTTTGAAAAAAATTATGAGATAAAACCACCCCAAGAAGGATTAGAAAGAATCCATTTGATATCACATTGAAACCTAATGTTTCAAATAGGGTCTAGAATTGGAAAAAATCATAAATTATACCGAGATTTAATTTCATAATATATACCACACTGAATGCAATGCACGAGTGTTTTCCGGTTCTCACTTTATAAGTTTGGGGAATTAAATTAATTTGGTTCTTACTTTTTTCCACTTATTCATTTAGATCGCTATATGATGAACATAAACAATTCTATTCACATAGGTCTAAAATTGTAGCAAACGTAACAACATGATTGACATATGAACGAATGGATATAACGAAATTTTATTTATTTATAGAGTCCTGCCTAAAAAGAAAAGTTAAAGTAAAATCAGAAAAATTTATAACGCGTCGCTATTCCCCATGGGTTGATACCATATATTCTCTAAGCCTTTTTACCCATTTTCAGTCAAGTGAACTAATGGGTCTTTAGAAGGTATGATATAATATGCCTTCCTCTTTTTCGCGGACTCCCGATTAGTAAATTTACTTTTGTCGAGCTTACGTTATTTTATAAAAATTATGTTGTCAATATAACTAATGTTAATAAGATTGTTCCACGTGCTATGAAAAGTGAAAAGCATTAAATATCAATGAAATTAAATCACATCAATACTTTTTCTAAAATAAAAATATTACCCCTCCTTTTTACGCTCAATTCTGGAATCATACAAGGCAACAGTATCTCGTAATCGGCCTGCCTAGTTAGATAGACCTACTCCCAACTAGTCAAAAGTACAAGTCAATCCATTCACCACAATGAGGTATTGACTTTATTGGGTATGATATTTTCACCGTAATAATTTTAACAATTTCAATTAAATATGATCCTTGATAATTTTTTCATAATGCTTTATTTCATACAACGACCTACAATAAATTTTAATTCCAAATTAATCAATCCACATAGTATCTTTTTCAGAACATGTGTAAAACTCCATCTTTCGTTGCTATATGGAAATATCAATTACGATGTGTAATATGGATATGTTCTTTGTATCTAATATAATCTGTCAATAATTCTCTAAAGCGATGTAACGTTTTCCATCTTGTAAGCATGCAGGGAAGTAGGAAAAAATGTTTACAATAATTATTTTCCATCATCTGTTTTGTATTCAATGACGTAGAAACGCAATATGGAATTGCAAACAGTTTTAATAGGTACCTGCATTATAAAATGAGGATACTAGTAATAAGCTTTAATATAAAAGTTATACAACTCTAGATATACACATGATATATTATGAAGTTCCACGCATAAAATCACTACAAATTAAAATTGCGGAACATTGCATAAAAATATTTTAGACTCTTTTGTCACGATAAATTTTATTGCTTGGATAATTGTCACAAGAAAATTAAACAAAATTATTTGAATATAATATAACCACACTTTTTTCAAAAAATTATTTACTACTTAATTTTAGACAAAACAATTTCTTTCAATGCTTATTCCAAATGTGACGATGTTGTTTTTTTAATATGTATAAAATTAAATGCTAAAATATCTTAATTATTTTAGTCTTATCTAGATATATAAATAAAATTCAAATAATTTTCCAAAAAAAAGTCAGACATATGGTTTTAATTTTATTTACACAGCATTTAATTTAAACAGTTTTTTAAATATTTAGTTGGCTTTTGTTCAAATCTAAGAGAAAATGAATCATTTGATATGGTGTTGACACATTTAGGAACTCGATTTTTTTAAATTTTAAATATCCAATCTAAATGTGCCAATCTTCTGAACTTAGAACATACGAGTGACTTAGTGTTTATGAACGTATCTGAAAACATTGTGTAAACGTCAGTTTTAGAACACTCAAGATATGAATATTTGACATGCACATTATATTTTTATATTAAAATAACTTTTGCAAATCTGTTTTAAAATAATGCTTTTCTTATTTTATGAACTGAGAAGCGGACAGTTTCTAAACGACAGGTATTTCAATATTCTGGCTGAGTAACATTTGCGACAGTTTGTGTTATATATTTTAAATATCGTTATATTTATAAGGCTGTATTCAAATTATTTAAAACGTATCAACAAATTGGGATAATAATGGAAAATTTCAGAAAGCCAAAATTGTTTTTATTTCCTAAAGTTACAAAAAAATTTGTTCCGTTACTTCTAAAATTGTTCAAATTTTTGATAAATATTTATATCTGAAAGACTATTTATATCATGGCTTTAAAAGGCACAGCCCAGAGAGACTTCTATAGAGAGGAAAATCAATCCATATTTTTCTGTTTTTTGCCATTAGTTCCATGGAATGACAGTCGAAGCTTATTACAGTTTATGGTAAATGCTTGCAAAAAATTGGTTTGACATATGAAATATACTGTGTTAAATAATATGAAAATTATTAAGTGAGAATATGAAAAAATTTACATTACGTGAATTTGCAAAAAGGAATTAGAAATTGATGAAATGTATGTATCAAATTGAAAAAATATAAATGTTATTTTCATAACTGTCATCCTTTATTTCAAGATACCTCCAAAATTCAATAACTAAGTTAAGAATATTATGTGACGTTTCTATGGAGAATATCGACTATAATATGATTGTATGGTAAGTAAGGTCATAGAATGATAAAATGTTGCTCGAAGTAATGACAAGTCAGATAGTAAGGATGATGTGTATTGCGGAAGTCACCTAGGAAAGTCGTTATATTGTACATATTATAAGAAAATAAAGTACAGTTTTTACCCAAATTTCATTGATAGATTAAAAAGTGTTTTGAACCTTCTCAGTAGTCATCGGTGCGGTTATTTGGGAATAAATATTTCATCAATGAGTTGAAAAAATATCAACCTTTCTTTCGTTAAAAAAATTGAACTTAATTAGGAGCTGTAGTTGTACTGCATATAATTTCCGTAGCAGCAAAAATAAGAAATATTGCCCCATACAGTTTTTAAAGATTAATATTTTGAATACATAATATAGTTGGCCCTGATTTATTTACTGATATTTATGTTTTCAAAGAAAAACAAATAAATTTCAGAAAACATTTTCGAATTTACTCAATCTTTAATTCTAGAAAGCGTAATATAAATTTTATATGTACAAATGAAAAAAAAACTCTGATTTCAGTCTTTAATTCGATATAAGTGATATGATCTAGTTTTCACTTTAAAGTATTGGTACCGATAATATTTATAATGTCTTTGTGTCGTAGTTAAAAAAAAAACGGCAAGCTTCCGTCCCGTATCTTTATTTTGAACGTTGAATATTAATGATGGATTAAATGAATCTCTGCTACTAGAAAGATTGATTAATAGTGTTTCTTGAATTAATCTAATCAGCGGCGAACAATTTCGCAAAACACCTGCCAAGTCTGTTTCTTTTCTACTAATTACTTGAAAACTGAGCTCAGTCGTCTCGGGGAAATGCGCTGGCTACTACTGAATACCTGATTCGTTCGTGTTCTAGCTGATCATTTTAAGCGAGGTGTGCTACAAAAGTTTCCGTGATTACTTTCGCGATAACGAGTCTGCTTGAGTACTTATCGTCCTAGTGAGCACAGGATTGAAATATTTTGCTGTATATTTTAATTACTTGTTTGATTTGTTATATGTCGAACGATTGGATGAAAAATCATAGATTATAGTGAAAAAAGTATACAATTAGGAAGTGTAAAATATTAGAAAAGTCTGAAATTGTTAACTTTAAAAGTACTAATATAATACGAAAAGCAATATTGTTTTTTATAAATCTATTATTTTTTCAAGCTTTATTTTTTCCTATGTATTCCAATACGTCCTTCACAACGCTTTAATAATATTCTTATTACTTCGAAAGACTAGTTTGAAATATTGTTATCTGGGTAAAAATATTTTCCCTTTCAATTAGTTTTAAGTTTGGAGAACAAATATTTAATAAGCTGCAGTTTACAATTTACAATGTTTCTGCAATTGAAGAGTCCATAATTTGAAGAAAACTACGAGAGGCTTTTAGCCGTTGAATTTACACACTATCCATTTCCTAGATGCAATGTAGTACAAACAGTAAAAACCCAGTATTCTGTACAGAGCTTGCAATGAAACTATGTGTCGCCCAGACTGTGATTGTAATATTTCGTCGTGTAACTGTGTTATTTCATGTTTCAAAATATAACTTATGATGTAGGGGTACATTAAATCTATCAATACTTAGGTATTTATGAACCTATTTATTGATACTTAATTATACCTATTTAAAGAAATATATTTTTAGAAATATTTTCATAGGCCAATAACAACAACAGTGCTAAATAAAAATAACTCTCAAATAGATTTTCCCGATATTAAAAGATTTGTAATTTTCTTATTTATTCTTAATTGCCTTTTCAAAGTAGAGGATTTTGGATAATTTTAAAATTTTCCACAATTTTCTCCAAATGCTCCACATCGTCGGGAATTTTTCCTAACATTGTATAACATTGTCGGAAATGTTCTCTAATATCTAGTAAGTTTGAGAAGAGAAAAATTAAAAGTAAAATCATCTAAAATTTTTCCGCATATTTCAAAATGTTCATTAACATTGCTTCGTTATTATCTTATTGTTATATGATAGGTTTTTGTTCGCTCTTGAATTATTCAGAATTTTCTCAAAATTTATAAAATTTTCTAGCATTACCTCTGACATTCGCCAACGTGTCCTAAACTTAATACCCAATTCTTTAACTTTGTACTGATATATTTTGAGGAGCAGAAAATTTGTATTCTAAAAAGAGTATTCTAGAACTTTTCCGAATCACACTCTACGTACATTTTCAGTTTCATTATTAGTACTACAAGCTTTTTCTCGGTTTATGTTCACAATTGGTTTGCAAAAACTAAACTAATAAAAATTAAAATTTTGTACCACTAACAATTACAAATGACTTTCGGATAAAATAAATAAATTTTAGTTTCTAACTGTTTATATATTATATTTCTAGTTTCTAACTGTTTATATATTATACACAAATATCATAGATGAATTGGTGGAGTTAACATAATGACTAAAAATGTTATTCTTGGATTGGGCCCTAGCTAACAAATATTAGGTTTAAAGCCTTTACGGCGTATATTTTTATATAGTCTAGCAGTCAACAAGTTTATAAACCATAAGATAGGTGATCAATTTATGCCACTAAACTACCCAACCAGATAATGCATTTAAGTGGTACAAAAAGAGATATCACCGTATTTAAATCTGACACAATATCTCTAGTGTCCCTTGTATAAATTCAGATATATACGTACATATCCACAAATACCAAGATACGGAATAAACTTGTGAAATAATTAATTTGTAGCGAGACTTGTTTTGGTATTTTGTTTTGGAGGAAATGTTCCATGATTGAGTATTCTTGGCACGTCATGTACTTCAGAATGTATAATCTGACTACCCTGTTTAAATCATGCAGTATATTGTTATGCGACTGTCTTCACAGATGTCAAGTGATCGTGTTTAATAGAACGGTGAGTGCGTATATGGTGAAGCTTATATCATATCACAATCTAGGTTAATTTGTATAATATTATGAAGACACTTTTTGGCACAAAATTAACGGAAATTATCTTAATTACTTGTTTTTGTTATGAGAGTTTTTTCAAAAATTTCTTGGGGTTAATGAACGTGGTATTATATTTACATATTTTCTAATTATGAGACTAAGTTTACTCCAAAATTTTATATTCAGAAAAGTGCATTATAACATTTCCTTCATAAGCCTTAACATTATTTTTCAATTATTTGCAGCTATCAGTTTTCAGACGAATTAAAATGTACTTTATTTAATTTCACATATTTTAAATAATAATCTATGGCATAATTTCTTATTAAGTATTTCTCTATTCTTCAACATTACGCTCTTTTTACTATTCTCAGGGTTTTTAATTTAAAAGAAACAAAATCTCTAACAAAATCAAAAATTAATTGATACGTTTGTGTTTCTTAGCCATTTTTCTCAAAAATATTTTGATGTGAGAACTTAAAATTATCATGAGGATGAAGCATAAAAAAGGAATTTATCCCAATTAACAATTACACATACTCATGTAGGAAGTTTATAGAGAGTCAAGGAAGTAATCGATAAATGTATTTTTAATTTAATGTGTCGTTTAAAATATCAAGTGGAAGCGCAACTTCCGAGGATTTTCAACCATTTCGGTAATTCTAGATATAATCCTAAAAATCGGAGCTGAAAAATTACTCGCCCTATTTTTCAATTTAATTAATTAAAGAATATGAAAAAAAAAAGTTACATGAAGCTTTATGAGTTCTGCATCAATGATTCTAAATCTCATAGTTTTTGAGAAATTCACGGTATATTGATGCCCGTTAAAGGTGTAGGTGTAGGTAATACATTAATGTGTATAAAAAAATAATATTGCCACTTGTAAACAGTTAAATGGAAATAGTCGTATTAGGTACTCTTTAACTTGATTATATGCGCCTAAGTGTTTGTCATAAGCATTGTTGTGAGTTTGCCTTATTTAATATATTTTTTAAAGTTATTCAGCAATATATGAGGATACACTGGTAAGTATACAGGTGTTTGTTTAGCTATAAATACTGTATAAATGAAATACTATTCAATAAAAAGTTGTGAAATTTTAGTGTGTTAGTAGTTTTGTCAGTTATAAAATTATTTGGTTTGTCATGGCTAATTTTTTAGAACTAAAGACCTTGTGTTCTGATTACATTCTCAATATTATGTAATAAAGAAACCGGTGAAAAACGAGTAAATTTTGCAAAAGAAGTACACTAGTATACTAATACTCGCGCTAGTACGAATAAATTTCGCACTAGGATTCCGTATATACTTAGGCACGTTTTCATTTTCATTTTCTGTAAAAGGAAAAAAAACTATTTGAAATATTCTATGAACACTAAATACGAAATAAGTTTGTGTTCTAAAAAAAACTTTAAAAGGAACATAATATTTCTGTTAAAATATTTCCAAATATTGGAATTAATTAATTTGTTTTAAGTTGTTGGCCACTATTCTTGCAAAAAGTTGTACAATTTTTATATTTAACAAATACCAATATTCAAAGCAATCCATGTCTTTTTATAAGTAGTTACGTATTTTTTCTTACTGTTTTTTTTATTACTGCCTTTTGAGGATCTCTTCAAGAATTATCATTGAGGTAATTTTGACAATAGTCAAATTGATTAAAAAGGTTGTAAAACTGTAACACAGATGGAATACAATAATAAAAATGCTTATCAAAGTCTGTCAATATTTCTGATTCACTAAGACCACCATTAATTAAATGAAAAGCTATTGCAGAAAAATATTAACACTTTAAATTCCTTTTACTGCGAAACACAATTTTCTAATTGGCGACCAAATCATAAAATAAATGACTCTCCCGGTCTTTCTTTTTGTGAATTGAAAGAAACTATCATGAAAAAATGTTTACTTTTTAAAATATTCTATAATTTTTTATCAAATCACGAATTCAGTTCCAAGAAACTTTATTATTATCTTGTGTGATTTCTAAAACATTATTATTTGTTGAAATAATTTTGTACATTTAAAAAATTAAATATTTATTTTAGGATGTTACAATAATGGTATTAACGTAAATTTTTTGGTTTCATCAATTTATTAAAGTAATTTTTTCATTGTCCTTGTTGCATATTTATTACTTTCGGGGTATTTTACTTTTTATTGAGCGGGGTTTTCAAAAATATTACTGTTTAAAATTATATTCCAAAGATTACTACTAAAGAATTAAAAAAAAATTTCAAATACTAATGGAAATTATACAAAGAGAATTTAGAATATATTTAAGTACTCATGAATATTTATGGGTTACATACCCACTACTATTATATCCATATACTATTACATACACATTACTATTAAACTATTTTTAAATATTATTTTCTTACAACGTGAATATAATGTGTATTATATAGTCCTTCATAGAAAGATATAGATAAAAAGAGAAAGTACATGTAGAAAAATTATGAGTTCTAGAATAATAGGTAAATCTTTTTCATAATTGTATAATCGGATTTTGTGAAAAAAAGGTTGGTTTGGTTTTCCATCCTCCTTTTTTCAGTAGCTTTGAAAATAAGGTAGGAGACTAAACTGCTTTCTCGCATTTTATAGCATATCTTTTAAAAAATTCTATATACAAGTATGAAAAAGAATTTCCCCTGCACATGATAAATAACATTTTAAAAATGTTGAGTACTATATTTAAAGTCTATCTTCCATTCTCATATAAATATTACGCAGATTTATAAGATGATATACTAGGCCTCACTTCATGTTTCTATATCACATAGTTTCAGAGAAATTCGGCTGTAACAGACATACAAGTATATGATCACATGAGGGTTCCATTTTTGCGGTTGAAATTTGAAAACATAAAAACATAATGTTTGATTATATTTTTTCTCAAATTCTTCAATAAAAAATATTTCTAGTCATGTATCAAACATAACACGTGTCATTTCAAAAGTGCAAGAAATGTAGGCCTAATAATTTTCCTACTAATTTCTTTGTATATATATATGTTTTTTGCAAGAGCATAACAATCAAAAATCTTAAGTGAACATGAACGTAGAAATCATAAAGGATCATTGAAGTCCAAAAATATTGAAAATGACCTTAATCCAAAAGAATCCTTACCAAACCGAACGATACCCAGGTAATCTGATATAAGATTATGGAGACGTAGAAATAATAAACTTTTGCAGAACCCAGGACAAAATTATAACGATAATAAAAAAGATTTTAGATAAATATTTTTTATTATGGTCTCTATAAAATAAAAAATGTTCTGAAAATATGAAGACAATTGGACATAATAACAGACTAAGTGAGATATTGCCATTTAGGTGTAAATTACTTTGTGTAAGTGCTGGAAAAATGCAGCGGTGACGCTCATATATAACGACAAAAAACTGATCTAACCAATTACCACTCCAATGGCATATCAAAACTTAAATACCGCTTTCTCACAATTTAATAATTCAGCGACTAGTGAAAAAATTCAAATGACCCCTCAGTATTATTTTATCGATTTCAAGAAGGGTATATGTCGGTAGGATAATAAATTATTATTTAAATAAATATTGTCTGGTCATGCCTAGTGTTGAATGTTGTCATAAAATTTTTATGATATTTTTTTAATGTTCGTCAATTTTTCAATAATGAAAATTAAATTTCTTCAAAGAACAAATTGAATTTGGAACTATTATTTTCATTTCTGTGTAAAGAATAATCTAAAGTAGATTTATTTTTAAAGTAATCATTAAGATTTAAACTTTCTTAGTGCTGAATTTTATTTGACTGAAACTCTGTTTATTGATCGCTGCCATAATGTGGTATACATTGCGAAAGCTATAAATTAAATATTGTTTAACACTTAAGTAAATAACTAAAGTATAATAACTTAAGTATATAGTTAAATAAATTTAATGTTAATACAATTATATTTTGAATGTAGCAAAATATCATAGATAATATCATATAAATATTTTGCTCAGACCAAATTCCTTTATGTTCCTTCGCAAGTGTGCAAAATATGTGAAGTATTCAGCTTAGTAAAGCTTTTATTGGTTATCGTCCCAAAATATAATTTAATGTGATAATACCTGAGGAAAATTTAACTTTATAATTTAATGTGATAAATGAATAATAATTTAACGTGATAAATGTGAGAAATTTAATTTAGATCCAAGACCTGAAGTTTTAGGTATAATGCTAGACTTAATTTCTTCATGATAAAATTATTAAGATGATTTAAAAAAGTAAAGGTAAAATGTGTTTCCATTTATCTGATTTTACGGTATTTTCACACCCCATAAATTGAACCATGATTAATTCAAGTGTCATGCAGATATATTTATAAAACATTTAGCTTATTGCCTACGTTTAACAGATTGAAATTAATGTGTAAACCACACTTGAATCCAATGACTGAGTCAAAAGGATTTGGGCAAGCTGATGTCGAAAATAAAACTCTCCAAAAATTTTTTTGTTTGTATGGTAAAAATTTATGGAATAACATATTATAAAATATTTGCTAGTAATAGTTCTAATATAAACCCATTAGTTTACGTTAGTAAGTTTAAAAATTTAGAAGTTGAAATCCATCATAAAAATCCATAATACAACATAGTTTTCTTTCTTCATGATTATTTCCGGCAGCACGTTGTAAGAATTATTAGATAAAAATTGTGAGATATGTGGCCAATTGATAAATGTGATCAATATTTATGCAACTGTTTTTAATAAATGTTGGAAAAGCTATAATTTCCTTCTCTTACGTAACTTTAAATAGCAAAGTTACATTAAAAGATAAATTGAAAATTTTGCTTCTCATGCATCTATGGTTATCAGTTAAATCTAAAATAATGTTACATTTCACGGCATCAATTTATCTTGTATCGAGATTTTTGCGAAACATTCTTCATTACGTTGACTTAGAAGCTTGCTTTTATTAATTGATAAATATAATCAATATTTATACAACTGTTTATACTAAATGGAGGAAAAGTTATAATTTCGTTCTTTTACTTAATATTAAATAGCAAAGTTACATTAAAAGATAAATTGCAAATTATGCTTCTTATACATCTACGGTTATAAGCAAAATCCAAATTAGTGTTACATTTCACGGTATTCATTTATCTTGTCTCGAGCTTTTTGCGAAACATTCTTCATTACGTTGACTTAGAAACTTGATTTTTTTACCACTCGAAATAACCGTAGACCTTAATATTTGATATTAATTTGAACTTTATACCTCCACACATTCCTGCAAAAAATATCTAGACAGACCAATAGACGGACTACGAAGTGATTCTATAGGGATATCTTTTTCTTTTAACATATAGAACAATAAAAAATTATCTTAACTCTTATAATCCCTAATTCTTTTTTTAATTTACTCATAATTTACTCTATTGGGTTCCTGTCCCTATGCCCTTTAAGCAATTAAAAAAAAAGTTTAATTATTTTGAACTTTTTTTTATTTGCAAGTAATGAAATTATAATTCAATATTGCCAAATTTATCCGTCTGTAAAATAAAATTATTTCTATAAATATCCATTTATTTTAACAAACTCACCGATCAGTAATTCCAAATGATAAATGCAAGGAATTATAATCCTTTCTTGAAATTCAAAATATCATATTTCTTTATGAATATCATAGTGCAATCGACAGCTTAGCAAAAAGAAGATAATAAAACCTGCATATAAGAGGGTTTTTTTATTAAATAAAATGGTTCTGTTCACCTTCAAATAAGTATAAAGTATTTCTTTTAAACTATTTACATTATTAATTTTTCGCTATGCAAATGTATTATGTACGACATCTTTTACAGGCGTTAAATCATGGCGAATGGTTCAGAAGTATAAGATTTAGGATAATCCTTATAGTATTTCTATAATCTATGAACAGATTTCCAAAAATTTGTCTTTTTTCATAATCTTAAATTTAGTGAAAATCTGTTTTTTTGTTTCCACGCAACCCCAAAAATAAGAAGTTATAACCGTTTTACCATAATAAGTAAAATTCTACATATGTTGAAAAAAAAATTATTTTCCGGGCTTCCCATTTCTTCTAAACGTAATAAACTAAGCTATAAATGTTTTTGGTGCTGATTACAATACCTAAAATTATATTATAGTTAATGTACTAATATTTATTCGTCACATATAATTATTTTGCGGAACTATAATTTATTTAAAAAAAACTAATTCAATAAATAGTTCATAGATTTATGAGTAATGTACCACATATTATTAATTAATCTGTTAAGAGTGGAATCCGCAATGTGATTGTTTTGTAAACACTTATACACATGGAAACTTATCCTTTTATAATATTTATTTCATATTGTTTTCAAAAATACGTATGAAAAATTTACATACATTTATATGGTTTTAAAAATAGGTAATTCTAGAATCCACAGAAATTCCTTTTCCAACTTATATTCCAAACGAAACGTGAAATTAAACAAATAGATCCAATGGTTTAATCATAGTACTATAACTTAATGGCAATTATTAAAATTAAACTACCAATAGTGATTCAATGTAAATGAAGTCGACAGCACACTTACACTTGAAATCCATATATCATCCCTACGCGTCTGAGATAAGATCCAGGAAAAAAATTTAAAGCTTAATGTACGAAACATTAAGCTTTAAATTTTTTTCCACAAAAGCGTCAAAAAAAATTGTTGGTTTCCTACTTCAAATATTTTCAAAGACCAATTCAATGAAACTCCATTTAATAGGGCATGAAAAAAAAAATCTAGTTAACCTTAGCGTGTTGAGAGTAACCTGAAAATACTTTTCTCAAAAGATTCATTTCGTAATTTTGCGTGTGTAATAAATATGCATAAATAGTGCATAGATGGAGAGTTAAACGAACATGGCGAAACTATACTGGTTCTTGGTTTGGATAGGGAACCCATGTAAATGGAACAAATTCTAAGTAAGTAGCAATTTAATGATAACCATTCCGTGACTTCTAACCCAATCACGTCCAATTCTCGAATAAAATTAGAGCGACTGTAAATTTATAATATAATTTGATATATCTCCTCTTATCAACTTGGCTGGCAGCTAAACTTCTTATAATGTTACTTATCTAATAAATTGATGCCTTAATTGGAACATTTCTCTTGCTAAGTTGCTATTCGCGCCTGGTAATTTTAAAGTCGTTTCGCCTTGCCGAATTTTAATTGATTAGGTAAGTTATACTTTTTGAATGATATCAAAATGATAAATTGAAATTACGGGGTTGGATTATGAAAAATGTAAGCTCTGTCAAGACACAGAACAAAGTATTGCGTAAGTTGTAGCAAAAAGTGACGTAAATAAAATTCTTCATATTTATTAATTACCTTACTCTGTCAAGCAGAGCTTACATGTTGAATGTAAATAATATAACGTAGAACGAAATTGTTTATTTCCTGTTATCTCGTCCATTTTATCAACATATCAGCACTATTTCACAACGATAGCGATTTATTTCTTATAATCTCATGACGCTTTATCGCTAAATTTGTTGTAGAGATAAAGGTTATAATTAAATGCATTATCACAATCAGTCGATACATTTTCTTGTCCTTTCATATTTATTTACTCAAATTGCAATTGTATCGTTAAGTTGTGATTAGAAATTCAATAATTATGATTGCTAAAAACTTTTACCTATTTTGAATTTTTTTTCTTTTTTATGTAATTACAAATGCGAAACTTTATAATTTTTGTTTAAGACATTTGAATGATTTTGCTGCAGAAATAGCAATCTCATCAGGATATTAAAAAATCGATCCTTCGTAGTCATCATTCTTCAACTCCTAAACTATGCGTTGTATGGATACTTAAATACAATTTTAGTTTATAAATACATAAAATAGATCTTAATAAGTCAAGTTAATGAAAATTAGCAGAAAAAATGTATTAAGATATAAAACGATTTCTTAAATCATTTTCTTTGAATTTGATGAAGTTTCATTTAGATTATAAAATGAGTAAAAGCACGAAATGGTTATATATTATAAGGGGTAATACATTTTTTTCAAATATTAATCTTTGAAAAGCGCTAACGACAACTTTTGGGCATTTAGAATTAATTAATTGTTAAGTCTTCCCACCCTTGAATAATCAAGACCTGAAAAATAAATAACACAGATTTATCTAAAATATATTTAATTTAGATTTTCAGTATAGATTGTGGAGAATAAAAGTTTATAAACATGAATGTTTGTTTTTTCTCATTTTTTTACTTGTAGAATCAAGTTATTCAATTTAAGGTCATAATTGATTAACTAACACAAGCCCGTGCAGGATTTCATTATTATTCAAGTTTCATTATTATTCTTACGACCTATCCATCAATGGGAATTAATTTCAGCCAAGTCCTGTAGTATAATCACCTTCATTATATTTTTTCTTTAAACGCCAGGTATTCTTTAAAACAAATTCTAATCGCTTTAAAATTGGAAACAGACATAATTGGTGTATTGAGTATATCTTGGCGTTAATTTTTCTAGAAATTCATTATTCACAATTAAATGAAATTACGTGATGTAGTATTATTTCTACTTCCTTTAAGTTCTTTACCACGACCTGGGTTTCGTTGTATTACACCATCTTCAGGTGGGCTATTAGCAAAGATCTTTGCTTTTTTTTAGTAGGTTACATTCTGCGTAGCAGTGAAAACATGAAAACCAAGCCTTGAACGATACATAGGTATTCATTTCAGGATGAAATTAAAGTTAATTATATGTTAGACAGAAAAAAGTTTCCACAACTAATTGAATATCCATTTTCAAAAGCAACTACATGTTTTCCTGACATACATTATATAATTTAATATTTTTATAAGTCTAGAAATGTATTGTATAACTGGATTAATGGATCGGAATATTTACGACAAACAATTGAATTTTTCTAAAAGTCTTATCTGATTTTGAAAACTTCATGAGTTAGCATATATTGGGCAATTTCTGAATATTTTTCTTAAAAGAGATAATTTAAAATCTTTTCTATTTAAATTATATTTGTTTAAGCAATTGCTAATACTGCGTGTATTCGAAATATTATTACGATTTCACAATGTTTCGCGGTACTATAGTATTTTTTAAAATTTTAGCCAATGTGGAAAAACCACAAAGATTAGTAAGCATGTTAAAGTTATCTTAATACGGTTAAGTGGAAAAATATTTTTATAGGTTGACCAACTGAAAATGTGACTATGAACACTTCATATATCAAATATTTTTTTATTTATTTTTGAAAAAGGGATTATAAATATGTATTTTATTTTTTCTCATATCAATGATGCGATTCTATTTTAACATTTCATTAACCTGTGGTCAAATATAAGTAAATATACAATTTCAACACTATGCGGAGTCCTTTATAAAAATAATAAAAATGACTTCATTTTGCTGAATTATTTTTTATTTCCTTTTTGAAATATTAAAAAGTTAAAACTTATATTGATTTCGTGTCAATTACACTGAAATTAATCAAATTTATCACACCAAATCACAGAATTATCGATATTTCTCTGTTTTGGAATTTTTATTGTGTGTATTTGTTTTGAGAAAATTTAACTGAAGAAATCAGTTTTCTGCTAACGTATTTGCAATTTGCTTTAATCAACTTTCTTTTCGGTTTGAAAGATATTTAAATAATATGAAATTTCAATTTACATTGCAAGATAAATATCTAAGAAATTAATGCAATTTATTTTCCGACAAGCAAAATATGAAACATTTTGTAAATATTACCATTTCTACCTTACCTAACGTTCTTATGTTTTTATTGTTTTAGAATTATGTTCCAAAATATACGCTGTATAAATCCTACTCGATAATGTACTACCCGAGCACGACTCCAGGTCAATAACATTGACCCAGTGTGTCGCCAAATAAACAGGTTGCGAGTCGGATCACGTGAAGTGATTAAAATTTGTACAAGTTGCGTAAACAAAATGCTTTTTTAGACTGATCCAACAACGGCGGCCTATTCCAGAGGAGACGTACATTCTTCCATCGACGCATCTAGTCGTGCATCCTGACTTAGTAAGTCATTTGTTGTGAACCATTTTTCCTTTAAATGTATAGTTAAGTAATCAACTGGTTTTGTCGGGGAAGTTCATTGGTGCAACGTATATTAAATAATAGAAGCGGCATCTGTAAAAACAGTTATAGACAATGTACAGAACATAAGAGTATTAAAATTAAATTAAATGTTCTTACTTAAACTATTTTTAGAATTGTATCAAAAGGTTTGGTAGTGAAAAGAATCTTTTTTTGAATAACCTTTATCTTAAATGTTAAAGTAAAAATTGTAAATATATAAATAATTTAAAGGTTTTTGAACCAAATTTGTATTTAACAAGATCAACAAATTTGGTTATACATTATCGTGACATCTTAGATTAAAAAAAGAGTAGACTAATTATTGCATGGTAATTTAAATCACCATTATTGACACTTGCCCAAATTCCATTCCATGGGCTTTTTTCTTTCAAAATCCGAATACGCAGATAGCAATATTCGTATTCGTGACAAATAAAATTATTTCAGATAGTTTTCTGTATTGTCATTAACTTTATAGATTTTATAGTTTCCAAGCTTTCATAATTCGTTTCTTGGCCCGTAAATAATTAATAGATGTATATTTTACATAGATATTATATAGAAATTTTCCGAAGATTTGAAGAATTATATAAAAACGTATAATTGAATAAGAAATATGAAAGTTATGTCATTTTGAATAGCTGGATAGTGATTCAAACTTATAACATTTAAATGTATCGGGTTATTAATAATAGAACTATTCTACTAAAAAAAGAGATAAAAAACGGGCATGTTTATTATTAATGAGAAAACGTCGTCGGTTTTGCAGCAATACGAGAGTGTAAATTCTTATTTAATATATATTAGAGTAATAATTCATTATGAAATTATTCAATCGTTCGACGTTTTTCATGCATTCATTTTCATCTTACAAAAACACGGAAACCTTTTTAGCAAAAACATTATCCATTAACACACATTGTAAAAGCTCTTTACAACCCTTAACATTAGGTAATATATTTCCTAGCAAGTATGTTTTCTATCTTCATTGAATCTTTTACAAGATCTACTCAAACCTTCCCATAGGTACACATTCAGAACTTTGTGTGCAGTGGAGTAGGTGAGTATATTCGCAGACATTGTATAACAACTTTAACCCCATATAAGGTACATAAATTCTCATTCCTTGCGTTTAATACCCCAACATTGTCGGATCACCAGCTCTAAGTGGTAAAAATTAGGCGATTTCCGGGTTTTATTGCTTTCCGAATGGGGTAAAATGTCGAAAATATATACTCTGTAACCGCTTTGAGATACTAGAGACTTAGATTTACAAAAAATACGAGTATGAATGTATGCTTAGAGCACAAATTCAATGCTTATTTCTTTACGTTTTATTGCAAGTTAAGAAGCAGTATTTATTTGTTACTACAGGAAGTGTCCGTTAATATTGCTCAAAAATAAAAAAAGTTATATATTTAAAAATCAATGTACTTTTTGAAAAAAGTTTATTTCAGAAAATGTGGATAGGTTAAATTATCGAATACAATGACATAAACTTATAATGAAATGTTCAAACTGTTTGCTGCTTGTTAGACTACATTCATCTGAAATTACAGTGTACATTGAAGTAGGAGTTTAGCTATTCTATTCGTTAGATCCTCAGGAAAAAATATAGTTAGTTAAATAGGTAAATTCTGACACTTCATCAGCACGGTACATTCAGAAGTCCGATGATGCGTTCGTCACATGTATAAACATTCATATCATGCTTATCGATGTTGAAACAGTGACAGTCTGATGTAAATATTAATGTAAAAAGTTTATTTTATGTAATATTATAATGATTACTAATTGATGCAAAATTTAATTTTTTTTTGTAAGCAGGAATATTTAATTATTAGGATATATTTGTTAATATAAAAAAAATATTTATATATATATATATATATATAAACATACCATACTGTAGTTGAGAGGTTACAAAATTGAAGGAACTGTCAAATAAAAATATTTTCAGTGAATATGAAACAAAATGAATCTAAAGTAAAAACAAAATCATTTCATATCTGTATCAATATAATAGCAGTTTCAAAGTAAAATTGTGTAAAAATAAAGTAACATCTTTGCATAATTGCAGAGTCATCAGTCTCTACCTAGCCATGCTGGTTCCCCTCCGATTTTAGAGCTCATCAGTCCATCTGGCGGTGGACCACGCACATTACGTTCGTGGTCTCCATGCAAGTGTAAGTTAGAGCCGTCTGTTACCAGTTCTTCGGCAAATGTGACCTGCCCATTGCCACTTCAGCTTGCTGATGTAAATCACTATATCAAATACGTTGGTTTTTCATCCGAATTCCTCGTTCCGAGTTTCTTCCTTCAAGGACATTCCGAGCCTAATTTTTTCCATCCCAGACCCACTGTGAGTATCCAAGTTGTCTTACTGTAGTTCATTCCGGGTATAGTATATTCGTTTTACAGTTAGTGTTGTTATTTTTAACAATTACGGAACTGTAAAAAAAGCGTGTGTAAAGTTCCCAATAGAGTCTAAAAGACTCTATTTAAACCTATTTACTTTGCAAGCCTATTTACCAAGTTGCATGTAAAAAAGAGGTTTTAAACACATGAATAGTCTTTCCATTTAACATTTGTTTTTCAGTAACTATAATATTGGAGAACCTATTCAGATATGCATTATATATATATATATATATATATATATATATATATATATATATTTTTGTTTTTTTTTGGCTTAGTGAAGAATATTCTGTAGCGTAGTAAAAAAAATACATTTAAAATAGGCAAAAATGGTCTTGCAGGTCTAGAACAAAAGAAAAAGGAAACCGAATACTTTTGAATTTGATATGGCATTAATATTATGGAATTCATATTTTATAGATCAAAAAGGCTTTTAAATCTAACGATGACGTAATTTTATATTCAGCTTTTTCCAGCGCTTCTTTGAGAATCTCTGTTTTATTTTAATTTTACATTATTATTCATGTAATTTTGTAATTTGTGTCAATCTAACCGTTTCTTGGCCCGTAAATAATTAGTAATTACTTTTACATTTGAATAATACTCTCCGCTACTTCGTATGCATATATATTCTCCGATTCTATGTATAATTAATACTATACCTTACAGTATCTTAAACTTTAGTAAATAAAGAAGAGCTTTTGTCCTTTTGATATAGAGTAGTTTCAGAGAAATTATTTTGGAATAGATCATTCATTTTTGTGTTTGTTCCTCACATATAAGCAACAAAAAGCAAACTTACATTGTCTTATAATATTAGTATATAGTATAGATTGTGTTATCTAACAGCTGTTATATATATATATATATATATATATATATATATATCTTTTTTTTTTTTTTATTAGCCGTCAAAATCACTTTTTTACGAAACAAGCATGTTTGGTAAAAAAGTGATCATGACCATGATAGTGACCATGTACGTTCCTTTTAACATTTTTAATGCTTTGATGCAATTTCTTTCAAAACATTATTAATTCAAGAGTAATTGTTAGAACGTCGATGTTAACCTTAATTTAAATTATAAAATTCGCACTTAATATCTAATATTGGATAATGTTAAGCCAATTTTGTTACATTAGCCTCTGGTCTCCCTAACTGGCCAAGTTCTAGTCTGGCTCGTACGTCGTGCTTTGATGTGGAATTACTTTTATTTATCATAATTTATTATTAATATTAATTTTTAGGCTCAATGAATGTTTAATACTACCAAACATAAACTTTATAGAAAAATATTAAACACACTTCAAATAAAACACGAATAATAAACGCACTGCAAAATATAATATAATAAAAATCGAAGAGCTAAATCTTTAAAATTTTGTGATAAAATATCGTTTCTGAATAAAAATAAATTTGCTGACAGAGATTTTTGTAATCTGTGTCAAGTCGATGTTTCTCCTTTCTTGTCTTTCACACTCATATACACACAGATGATAATAATTTTTACTTGGCACGGATTGCAAAAATCTTTGGCACTAGCAGTATTTTACAAATTATTATCTGTTCGGAAATGATATTGTACCGAAATCAATAAATCCAAATAACTACTTTTATTTCGTACTTCTTAGTGTGCTGCTCATTCACTGTATATTTGAAGTGTGTTACGTTTTTTTTTGCAAAAAGCTTTATTTTTTCATTTTTATCCACGGACTTACGATGCATTCAATATCAATAATATCTCATTTATTTATATCAGAAGAGAGTTATGCAGCATATATTGAACATAAATATATTTGTAAATATACAGATACGTAAATGCATGTGTACACACACACACATTCATACGTATGTATGAATTTATATATCACATTTCCTCTTAAGACTTCAAAATAGTCAGTGTTTCAGCCTGTATTCATCTGAACATCCTAGTCACTTTATGTTTTTATATATCTGTATATACGTACTAACCTACCCTCTAATATTCTAGTTGTTATATTTACCTGTATGTACACTATCTTCATCATTTATTAATAACTTTGTTACTTTCTTGGTTACGTCAAGATAAGTGAAACCAGTTCAAACTCGATTAGTTTAGACCTCATTAATGAAACTTTCCCCTTCTTGTTCCATTATTGCGACCTGATTTTGCTGAAAGGCAGGTTTATGCGGCCCTTAGCCACGTAAACATTTAAGAAACTTTGTTATTAGATTATACTAAGAACTCCATTATCCAAATTCAATGAATATACCTGTGGTGTTCAATATTGAGAAATTCTACTATACACATATATTGTCTAGGATCAAATTTTATTCAATTTTCGTACTGTACAACGGAAATTTTATACATACTCAAATAAAAAAATTGCATCATCAAAGGTACCGTACTGGGGATATTCAGATAAAAAGGAATCATCCAAGTTGATAGATTAATACAGGAGATACAAGATAACACAAACAAAACAAGCCGTGCCACGTAGTTTAATGACGGATACGGTGATTTAGTTCCATAATACTAATTTAAAACCGTAGATAATAAAATCACGCAATTTAGAAATATAATACCCCCCCGCATCTTAAGTAAGAAGTTGCAACCCGGGCTGAGTCTCTGCTTGTGACTTAAAAAAACAATTCAGAACAGCAGATCCTCAAGTCTTACCAGACAGTTCAAGCGGTTAGCCTCACCAGTGCACCTGTACTATCAGGAAGGAGGAGTTGAAACCCAAAGTTCAATGACGGAGTCTTTGCTTGATACCTATAATACTAATTTAAAAAGAGAAAATCTTCAAATCTCATGACATAGGCAGGCAGTATCGCTAGTACATCCTAACCAAGGAGTTGAAACCCAAAGATTAATGAGAGAGTATCTATTTGAGATGCTCATGGAAAAACAATAAATCTTCAAATGTAACGGTTTATGCAGGCAGTACACCTGAAACGAATTTACGAAGAATTTATCAATCAAAGGTTGAATTACATTGTGTGTACACTTATATACTTACTTATCAATTTACTTGGTACCTTTTTGCTTCATAAATACAAATCTGACGAGCTAAACGTTTGTGAGTTACTCCCCATCGTTAAAAAGTTCATACAAACTCCTTCTCATTCCATCATTGTACCATGATTCTGTTAAAGAACAAATTTATGCCAAACTTAGTTGTATCTTATTCCATTATCATATATCACCCAAACTCAATCACGACACCTGTGCTATTCAGTGACGAGAAATCAAATAAGAAAAGAAGAACAAATAGGAAAAGAATTATCCAAATTGGTTAATAAATGCCGCAGTATATTTAAATTTTTACAAAAATTAATAAAATGGACGTATATTATCGGAAAATCCCAAAAAATTTGGCATTTAAATCTTTGTGACAATTTTCTTATGATTTTTCCTCAGGCTTTAATAACGCTATTTCGTTCATAATTTTAGATTATAAATACAAGATTTTAAATGTTTTCAATAACCTCGTAACAAGCTTTTTTAAATTACACTCTAAACTAGGTATGGAACTTTTTTAATTTTTTTGAGAATATAACTCAACTCTTACCCTAAAATTTTTATACAAATATTTTTGAGGTTCACGCGGGTTAATACTCGTATATTTAACTATGCCAAATTAAAAATTTATATGTAAACGATTTTTAAGAAAAACAACTATGCTATACAGATAGACGGAAACGTGGGTGATCTTATACAGGTTCCTTTTTCCTTTTGAGGTGTGGAATCCTAAAAATGGTATAATTTCAATATTACATAGCAATTGTTTAATCAGATATATATAAAACAAACTACTTTTATTGTTTCTACTGGTTCATATTATGATAGATATAACTAATTTGAACATTGTTTTACATTTGGAATAAATAAATGAAAAATACTGAGATTACACCAGTATTTAAAAAATATATCACCGAATTTACCATCTTCGAATAAAAAACACGATAAATAAAATAGTACAGTAATAAAATAGTGGGCGCCGGACCCATACATTGACGTCAGCTGATGTAGATACATAATCGTAGATTAACCAGTAGAAACAATAAATCTTATTTTTAAAATCACAATACATAAAGAATATATTATTATAAATTTAGAATTCATAATTTCTATAAAAATAATCAGAGCTTGAAGTACGATAGCCTTATAATATAATACAAAAACGATTAGAAGAAATCTACTGCATTGTGAAACACAAACCATTTGAAAAAAAAAATACATTTTTAATTACTCAACACATTATGTAAAATTGTCATTTATCTAAATTTATTTTTTATTTTACGTCACCCGAATTTAGGTAAACAACTATCAGTATTTTAATATATATATGAAAAGTTTTATAAATGTTTATCAAATGTAAAGCGAACGTTACAGGAAACTCGGTCATATACGTGCCACTGCTCTGCATGGATATCATAATACACTGATAACACTTTTTCAACACTAGCATTATTTTCATGTTATAAAGAGACTTTGGTGTAGTAAGTTTTCTTCTTTTCTTCTTTTTAACTTTTTTTTACTTTTGAGATTATTGAAATAAATGCCAGCAAAGTAACTGCATTATAATGATGCCGTAAATCACTACAAAATATTTGTTGAAAGTGTCTACATTTTAGTATTGTTATTATGACTATGTCGGTTAAGTCTTTTACAAAATTATCGCAAAAGTTTAAGCATGATCATTTATTAATTTATGAATACTTAGTATTTTTCCTAAAATAAAAAAAACAAATCGTTTTTATATAGTGTTGACCTTTAAAACGGAGGTATTTTTAATTTTAAAACAGAATCTGTTGCTTTTAAGTTCAACATCTGTCTACTTCCTATTAGATTGAACATATATATGTCGCTCATAATTTTTGATATAAGTCGCACAAGTTCTTAAAATTTGAAGGTAAATTTTTCTTGGACAGTTTTGTCTTAAGCTCCATATGCCCTTTGTATCAGGTAAAATTCCTTCACCGTAGAAAACATTGAAAGGTACAATATATCCAGCCACCAGTTTAAATTTGTTTTACAAAAAGAAAATTACAAAATTCTAAATCACAAAAATTAAATATAAACTTGTGCGTTAAATACCATCACTTGGAATGTATTTAAAAATTATTTCGCTTCTCATATTTTGATTACCGAAAACATTTGACCATGTATATATATATATATATATATATATATATATATATATATATATGCATATATATATATATATATATATATATATATATTTATATATAAATATATATATATATATATATATATATATATATATATATATATATATATATATATGTTTTAGACTGATCGGTTAATTTCCTCTCCCATGTATATAAAAATCAATTGCCGGACGTTAAGTCTTGCAAAAACTCGAAAACGGCCCAGCCGATTTGAATATTTTTTGCTTTGTTTACCTCAATACTGGAGTGGATTACGACATAAGGAAAATTAGGAAAACCCCAAAGGAATAGACGAAAAACAGGAAAAATCGGAAAATCCTAAAATACAATAGTTGTTTCCATATGACGTCGTTTGGCGCAACGCATATTGTACGTGAAAATTTCATGCCCATTTTAAAGGTAATTACACTACAATTTTCTTTTGCATCATTCGCCGTTGTATCAGAAACAATTTTATAATTTTACATACCATTGCAGCTTCAAGGGCATATTTATTATTTCTTCGGAGCGCTGTTACCACCACCGGATGCGAGCCATCAATTCTTAAAAAATTATTTCATGTACAATACGGATGCGAAAGTAAATCAGCGCTGTGCTCAAAATCCGATAACGAAGCGAGCCATTGTCAGAGAATTGAAAACGTTTCTTCATCAAAACAATGAATTATTGAAATTGTCCAAAATTTTGTTTGAATGTTAAAGTTGGATTTGATGCCGTCCATCATTTTCAGACATCTGACAAAACGCCTATGGGTGAAGGATCAATTCTCCGACAATCGACAAAGTGGCTGTTGTTATAGTCGGAGAAAATTTGCGATCTAGAGATATCGTACTTCATCGTTGGAACAATGAATGGAAACGCGTGTCCAAAACTCATAGGACTTACGATGCCCTGCAATTGCTCTTTTGGCAAGGCGACTACGAATACCATTTCAATATCAAAATGGTTAATTATTAAACAAGTAATTGTAAATTATTTAATAATAAATTCGTTGAATTTATTACATCTAACTGTATGTTGATTGTGATTACAGGCACTGAAACCAATATAAAAGTAAGTTCTATGAATTTTCATTGAAACAATTTTATGATCCATAAATCACATTTTGAAGTATCGCCGTCTTTTTTGTCAGTTCGCGGTTGACATGTATGTCAACATTGAGATTGAATAGTCGGCATATATTCATTTGAACCAAAAGTAGCTCCGATCTAAAGTATACATTCATCTCCACGATGCGATGAATGCCAACGGCGATGTAAGCAACGTCGGAAGAATGATAACTTTGTGGCCACTTTCATTGGAAGCCCGCGCCACATGCACGAGTACGCGCAAGTGGCGCCAGCTTCCAGTGTTGTATTTTAGACAATATGACCGCCCAGATTTTTCATAACGTTCACCTGTAACTCTCAATGGATCAAAATAAAAAAGGAACTGCTACCCAGTCAAATACCAGTTAGCAGACATAATATAAATTCAAGAGTTTTTAATCAAAAATTAAAATCTCTGATGGATTTCATCATAAAGCGCCGTGTGTATTGCCAAGTTTATTGTTGAGTATACTTTGTTGACTGGCAAGCGAGTAGTTTGCCTCGTGCGCACATTATGGTTTGATTAGTTGACAAAATTAGGCCAGATGAAATTGATTTCACAGACTCAGCCAAAATTCCGGATTAAGCTGTTGATCCGAAATTGCAGGCAGTAATTGTGATCCACGAAAGACTTGTACATTTAGCAGCACATCTGGAAAACGGATGACGAGTGTATTGAAATCTAGACGCAGCAGACAGAGCGGCACGGCCACCGTCTACTGCATTTTCAAGCTTATTTTCGGTTTAACAAGCTAATGCTTTCGCTTGCACTTTGCTGTATTCTGAAATGCCACGCTGCCGTACATAAAATACATCATCAAATCATTTCAGCGTCGGAAACAAGGAACATCAGTTGGAGAACATTCAAATGTATTTACTTCAGATGAATCTACATTATGCATCTAAATAACGACGAGTGTTACTATCTTCGATTATTATTGGTAAATGTTTGTGACCCGACATCGTATGAGATCTGACAACCATTTATGCGAGTGTTTTTGCAACAAGATCAAAATGCAAATGTATTTTTAAGCACTTGTTGGACTATGGTAATAGGAAAGTAGCAGATGAAATCTTGACCCGATTCATCACATTGACCGCTGCTTTTATTTGACTATCTGCTGACTGGATTAAAGGAGAAACTCATTCGGTGCATTTTTCCAAGCGTAGTGCAGAACTTCAAAAATCATAATTGGCTAAGCGAATAAGCCATATTGGCGGCGAAAAATGAAAATATCGATGATCCTAACGCGACCATTCAACATTTCATTCTGGGACAGTTGTTTTCTTTCCAATTGGTTGACACAATTATTAGCCGGGATGAGGTAGTCAACTATCCCACTGAATTTTTTGAAATTGCCTGGATTACGACCTCAGAAATTGGAATCGAAAGTAGGTTCAGTCATCGTTGTGTTATGTAACATCAATCAACCTCGACTATGCAACCGAACAAGACTGGCAGTAAAAAACTGTTATTTTCCTTGATAATTGTCGCCTCTATGAACAACGTCATAGGGGCGACAATTATCAAGGAAAATACAAAGAACGGGATTTTTTTATTTCGTGCATCCCAATGATTCCAACAGACTGGCCATTCGATTATAAACGCTGCAATTCCCCGTGCGTCGTGGCCTTTACGAAGACCATCAACAAATTACAAGGCCAGTCGTTGGAAGTTTGCGGAATTAACTTGAAGTTTCTGTGTTTTACCCGTAGACAGCTGTACGTTGCGTGTTTGCGTATCGAATAGCCATCATCTATGTTTGTTAAAGCAAAACAATAAATGTAGTATACCAGAAAGCTTTGCATTCAATATTAACTGCTACTTATATAACTGATAGTAACATTCGTCGTTATAATCTTCCATTAGGTTACAAACACCTAAATGAAACTACAAACGAGTTTAATTTCATAACCAAACGCTACTCAAACCGTATATGATGCGGCCAATATTATTGATCTCAATGAATAGGAGTTGGAAGATCCATTAGGATTAATAATCGCTTATGGACAGTTAAAATCAAATCAATTTTAGACAGTACGAAATTCACCACGTTATCTACTAAGCAATAACCTTGGAATATTGCTTTGGCAAAACACGGTAACCAGTTAACGCAATTGGCAATCGTAATCGTTGCGGTGGTAGCCAGCGGTGACGCAGTGGCGGTGGTAGTTTCAAGCAGATCAAGTGTGCACGTGTACAATTGTGCACGCAAAAAAATAATTTCCATCTATAACGATATGAAATAAGTAAAGAAAATAAAGTTGTCAATGAAAATAAAATAAAAAGTGGAAAGAAGATGGTAAATTTTATTTATCAGAAATTGTAATTTGGAAGTGCTAATAAAATATTAAATAATAGAGGGAAAAATTATTCTTAAATTTTAAAATAATCTAAAATTATCCTAAAAGTACTATAAAGCATAATCTAAATGAGGCTGCTGTTTTTCCAAAATATTGTCAGAAAAATCTCTTTTTTGTAATATTATGTTCTGATCTTTCATATTATATAAATTTTACATTACATTCTGAAAATATAATATTGGATTGCTCATAACTCTCCACACAATGAATGAGAAAAAAAATTATAACCCACACAATGAATAAGTTTGAAAGCCGATTTTCTTTTCCAAAATAATTGACAGAAATACATTTAATCTAATTACATATATAAGTAATCATCCTTCATCATTATGGCAAACTTTAAGTTCCTACGGTTAAAAGTTTCGTAAGATAAAACTAATGTAAGATATAGATGGATGTGCGTTACATGGATGGTCTCACAAGAGTTTTATTCTTTGTTTCGAGATATAGAATCCTAAATGTTAACATATTAGGGTCACTGCAACCAGCAATCCAATGTCATTATATAACTACTCCGCGATAATGATAATGATAAAAATATGGAAATTACTTAGCGATAATGATAAAAATATAGAAATTGCTGAGTTCATGTGACTGTTATTTACAAATATTATATGATCATATAAAGTTATTTATATTATAAAATAACTTATCTCATATCCGCCATTACAGTGCATAAATTCCATGCCCAGAACCTTCCACGTACACCTATGTATATCATAAACATTAATGACTTACGACCGTAACGCCCTTAACTGACTAGAGAGCTATAAAAATGTCTGGAGCGAAAAACGAATAGTTCTATGTTTGCTTACAGCAAAATACGGCGACATATTTTGAATATTCAGTGCACAATTTGCGAAAGTGAAAAGTGTTTGAATAGCGGTTTACATCGCTTTTATTTTTCACTTAGTTTTCTCCGTAACTAGATATCCCACTCGTGCAGTTTGACAAAACCCTGCGTACTTCGTTAGCTATTTCGAAAGGTGACCTACTTTATATTCATGTATCCTTTACTTGAACGCACATGATCACCTTACAGTTTCGAAAATCTACTGCGTTCGACAAATTGTATATATTTAATGTCATGTACACAAATACATATATAGACTGTTTATTTCCGAATAATGACAAAAGTAAATATGAAAGATGGTTAAAGACAAAAAAAAATAAATTTATATAGAATAATATTAAAAAAAATTAAGTGCGACGGTTTCTTCTTCAGTATTTTAAAACATAAATATCAGCAAATATAAAAGTATGTTTTTTATCAACTAATTTATCTAAAATTTTGTGGCTGTTATGGTGAATTATTTATTGATATATATATATATATATATATATATATATATATATATATATATATATATATATATATGTATAAAACTGGAGCATAAAGGGTTGTTGTGATTATGTAGTTATAATTAACTGGGAAATTAAACAATAATTACATCAATATTTTTCCGTAATTATACTATATTTAAAAAGTGTTTTCAATTAGAAAAATAAAAATTATAATAATCAACTAATTGCAAACTCTTATATAATTTAGAGCCGAACATGTTTTTGGTTTATGCTTGCTCTTATTAAATCGTAATATCGAGCCGAGCCTCTAAGTTCCTGATTACAAGACAAAATGATTTTAATTAATATTTTTTTGTGTCTTCTTTTTTTACGGTCTCATCCAGTTATCAAGATAAACGATTTCAATATATGTGAAAGTGTTAAGTCCCTCATAGTAGTAGTACGCTGTGTCCTGCACGTTATCATCAAAACGATTCATCACGACACGGTGAACTCCTTATAGCTTTGTGTCTTGAGCGATACGATTATTATTTCCCTGAAAGCAAAATCTCTTTCATTGATAATTCGATGCTTTACTAGAGTTTTTTGTCATTAAATTTCTGTTCATGCAAATAAATTTTGTAAGGATCATTTTAATGCTAAAATATTAAAAATTCCAAAAATTTGCCCAATTAAAATTTCTACATTATTTTAATCTTATATTTTTGACGGAAATCAAGAAAAATATAATGCTGTACCAATTAACTAATACTCTGTAGTCACGTGTATATATTTTTGATGTGTTTATAGACGCTTGTTCATAAGCATACTTATAATATAAGCATACTTATAATATGTACCAAATCCTCCTACTTCTCGTCACTGTAGAATAAATACCTCGTATGAAAGTTAAAGAAATTTATAGTGACGAAGAAAAGTCTTATCGTGTAAAAATTTATTACCGCTTCTTATCTGGTGATAAATGATTTCTTTGAAAAAACTATATCCATATCTAACGGTACAGTACAATATTTATTATATGTGCCCATTGCGTACTTACCGCTTCTGAAGTAGTTTTCAAAGAAAACATCAAACTTGCGATTTTATACACAATGTATTCAACGAATTCAATACGAAATATTTTATGTAATCAGCTTTATTTTGCAGTAGTATTGATATTATTAATTTATGTTATACGACTTTAAAAATCTTCCTGAAAAAAAATCGTTTAACTTAAATTAAGTTTTATAACTTATTCAATTAAATCTTGATTATCAAAAAATTGTTTTGTCCGTTAAAACACACAAGACAAAAATTTACAAACGTATAATTTAATACCACATTCTATGCACCTGTTGGTATAATGGAAAAATTAATGACAAATAGTTTTGATTCGCAAACATTTAAGTAATTTCTAGTATATTTAACTTTTAAGTATCTGATGAATTCAGCTAAACAAATGCACTGAGTGGGGGTTTGAATTAAAACTAATAAAATAGATACCCACTATCCGTCCAATTTATAGTAATTTACTTACATTTCTATAGGGATTATCAAAAAATAAAAGCCTAACAAAACTTTAACAAATACCTAGTAATCTAATTAATTTGTATGAAGAGGTACTTACTCAGAATTAAGTTAAACAAATTTCTTATTATTATGAATATAATTTGTGATAAAAGTCCAAGAAAGATAAATAGGATCACATTACTTTCATTCATAAAAACTAAGTAAGTACTTAACTTTTCTACAAAAATTGTCTTTATGAAGTATCCATAATATTAAAAATTAAAACAAGTTAGGTTTTATTATTTTTCTATGCTGTGTCATCGTAGACCAAATCGCAAAATTATTTTTACAAGCTAACAGGAATATTAGTTAACAATTCATAATCTAATGAGGTCTTTATTTTATTATTGTTAAATAGCATGCTTAATTAAATCTACTATTTTTTTCTCAGATTCCCGAGAATAGAGAATTGCTGAGCAGAATAACGAAAAAGAAAAAATATTTCTACCAAAAGAAATTACCAACAAACTAACAACAACAACTCACAATAATTAGTTTAAATTAACTATTACAATAATTCAAAATGAGTCACTATAAAACTGAAACCTAGTTAAATGAACGCTCACGCTTTTCAGCGTGTGTATGAACCTTTCAGTCGCTCAGGAACTTTATAGGACCTGGACCGTGGTACCAAGTTAACGCTCCTATCCATAAACTTCATTTCTTTTTTTCTCACTTCAGTAAACGATTTTCTTGATAGGCAAAAAGTGATATAGTTAGGCAAGCATTGGGCTACTGTGAACTACTTTCTTAGAAGAACAAATTACAGTATGTCTTTGTTCGCTGCATTGAGGTGGAACTACTTTATCTTGAAACTTTTCCTCTCTTGCCGCGTTTCTTTTAAAATATAAGGTATACACAATGCATAGCTGTTTATCGACACGTTTAGCACAACAAATGATGCACTTATCTTATTTCGTAAAAATAAATATAAATTCACACCCTTAAATTCGTTTTAGAATATGAATTTTGAAACTGCTAAATCTTCTTTATTTTCATGTTCAAAATATTTTCAATATTCTTGGTATACAGAACTGTAGATACACTCGGCGTGTTTATTTACTGTTATAGATAGGATTCAAGCACAATTATTTCGCTCATTTTCCACAATAATGAGCTAAGAAATTCAAAAGCACTCGGACTTGTTCCTCGAATTAATTTTCTTTTTCTTTTACCGTTCAATTATTTTTTTTATTGAAACCAGTAAGGAAGTCTTTTTTAAACCAGTTACCACTTGATATTCCTCCGTAAAACAATTCTGGTATACACTTTTTGTAAACTTTTATATTTTCTTTCAGGCACATTTATTAAAGTATACCAATAAGTATTCTGATTCAAGAATAGGCCTCCCACTTGTATCACGATTCACGATTCACACCGACCGGTTTACTCCTACTTGCTTTGCTTGTCAAGAGTCAACAATGCTTGAACATTTTTTTTTTTACTTTTATCCGTCATTTTAGAACATATTATATCAATATTTAGTATTTTCCGTATGAGAGTAACGGGATTTCTGTAAATGTTTATTTCTGGTAATGTAAGATATTGCCTTTTCTTGATCTGTTTTCCTTTTACCTTCATAAGTATATTCTTCTGTTGCCTTTTTTTATTTATTTCACTTACACCAATTTCCTTCTTCGCCTTCCCTTTTTTGATCACTTTAATTTTCTTTTATGGTAAACTTGCATAATGTTATGGAAGGAAACTCGTCAAGTTAGTTTTCATAAACAGGATCTATTACATTTGGTTAGAAATCATCGGCTTCCAAATAAGGCTTACTGTAATTAAATTCATCTAATACCAACGGGCTTAACCATGGATCAATATAGTTTAAGTGGAATGGAATATTAGGAGAATCCCCAAGATTTTTTAGCGAATTTAAATTACCAGACGAATCGCAACTGCGATGAAAAGTTTCTGTCCTTAGTGCACAAGATACCATTTGCCTCTGGTCCCTATTAATAAATGGTATCTTATAAAAGTTTTCAATGAAAGGTGTTTCCCAGAAGCTTTAAAAAAGATATCTTCTTCTGTGCAAAATCTTGGGGCTCTTCTTAAAAGCACAATGCTATGATTCAAGTCTCAAACTTACAAACTGAGTTTGAGCCTTAAATCACAAATATGTTGTGCTTTTCAATATAAACTACTTTCTATACTTTTCATTTATTCCAAAGTAACCTTGTACGCATTTGAAAATTTATCATTTCCATTAAATTATTTAAAGTCAACCCAGACAATATAGTATGCGTATTTACGAGTATTTCGTACCTTGAAAATGGTATTAATGGCAACTTTGAGGTTTTTTTTTTAGGCTAGTATGCGCATTCGCGTGTCATCATTGTTCTAAATTAAGTTAAAGGCAACCTTGTTTATGCGTGCGTGACATTATTATTCGCCTAAAATTATTTAAAGACAAGCTACGAAATCTAATATGTGCATTCGTGGTTTTATAAATTACTAGAGATGAACAAATGACAAACTCGTGAATTTTGAAACTAACTTTTGATTAAGTAAAATTAACCACATTGCCTACAACAAATTAAAATTTCCCAACTTGCTGTGAGTTTCTGGACAACCTATAATTATGTCAGTACGTAGTAATCGCAGTTTCATATATATATCCTAATTACGTACACAATTTTCTATTATTAACAACAAATAAAATTAATATTGAGGTATTCGTTTTATTTGTTTTCAGTAAGAGAAACTTGTATGTAAGTTTACTAGTTGTCAAAACTTAATCGGTCTGTTTGACGAGATTATATATTTAATACAATATCACTGCGCTTATTATTTCTAAATGTTCTTAGAAAAAGATAAAGAAAAGAAGAAAAAAAGACTTTCTTCTGCAAATTGTGAATACCAATACGTAGTAAAAAGAAGTTATTGTAGTGATTTTTATTTTCATTAACATGGGAACATCCACAGTTCCGATGTCATCATATCTGATTGTCATTGCGGAGTTTTTTTGTGCTTTTTGTTAAATGGCATAGATTGTGTTAGATGTACCAATTACGGCTGGAGTGAAATGAAATTTTCTACCACGACTTGAGTGAACAAGTAAAAACGGGTAAAAATGCATACCCGAGTTTTTCCTTCTACGGCGATGATTTACGAAAACATACAAATCAGAATATACTTATTTCAAAGTTTTGATAAATCACGCCTTTTCTCCAGTGTTTCTCTTTTAAAACATTTCTTTTAGCGTTTTTTTATATAATAAGGAATAAATCTAAGTATGAATATAACTAATAATACGAGGGTTCAGTACATATTTCGGCGTATTTAAATATGGATGTAAAATTTTTTTTTAAACTGCTGAGTATTTTTGTACCATATTTATTTTGACCACTTAAATATATTGCTGTGTATTTTTTATAATTGTAAAAAGATCTTGAATATTTATACGATTATTAAGTTTAGGAAAAACTTCACACCAAGTTCTTTGTTTTTCGTAATATTTAATTCGGTGGTTTTAGAATTAGACTAAGGATAATAAAACTTTGCGGACTTTTTAAAAATATTTTTTAAAATTGTTTTACATAATATTTAAAAAAAAATATTTTCAGACCGTTGTAATTTACTGTTTGGAATTAAAAACGAAACATAATCTATTCGTCACTACAATTTCCATAATAATATTTGAATAACCAACTATTAAGACGTACCAGGGTTAAAAGAGTTTTTACCTTTAAAGAAAGTTTCAGGTTTTTACAATAATATTTTCTGATAAAAACGAACGTATAGACGGACAGACGGACGGAAATGTGCGTGGTATTTTAGGAGTTCCGTTTTTTTTGTATTTTGGGTGCATACAATCCTAGCAGAAACGAACCCCTTGGAATCATCACGGTCTGTGGGTTAATATGTCGTAGTACATAAATCGAAGCGTTTTCATTTATGATGAGTTACGGCTTTATTGCTGAGTTACGGCTTTAAATAGAATATCACGTGAGAGGTCAACTTGATATTTGGAAAATAAAGGAAAAATTTAACACTTAACAAAAAGTGCAAATAACCTTTTCTTCAATTTCTGTGGTGAAAAATTATGAATTACAAAATATACATTTCTAAATTTTCTTTATGCTAAGAAGCTTCCTAAAACAAGATTAATAAGAATTTTATAAAACATTTGTCCTCTATTCTTAACTTTGTATATTCGTTGCGTACAACGTATACGTTTTATATTCGCGAATATATAAAACATTTTATTAATATCAACGTTATAAAATATCAACCTGTTGTTTCTATATATTTTAAATTCGTTTCACCCTAGGAAAATATTTATAGGTTAAGAGAAGATTATATGGAAAATCACATCAGCATTTCATTTTACTCTTCGTGAATTTCCCAAACTTGAAATCTAAAATACAGTGATTTATGCCTTCATCTGCTGTCCACATCGAACCAAAATTCACTTTTCTATATTTCACTAAAACAATATCTCTACTTTGGTACATAGATAAAAGAGAGTTGAATAATTAATTTTAAACTCAATCCATTCTACCCAACCCCTCGCATCTGATATGCCTCTCTGTATAGTTTTAAAGGCTCATGGAAATAAATTAAACGAATTACTCAACGAAACAAACAGCCATCTGTATACGAATACAATGTTTCTTCTAGGCAATAAATAAATCTCGAAGTCCACGGCTTATGTGTCACCATAGAGAGCAAAAATATAAATTCAACGTTCCAACGTCTGCTTGAGTGTCGGTCATTTATATACTCAATGAGTTTTCCGTTGTACGTATGGAAGGAAAAATATATGCTGTGAAAAAAAATTTAAATATATATTAATATAGCAAAGAATTTGCGAGTAGGACTTGCACTAGGTGGGTCTTGAATATGCTTAGGTATATATACACAATTACGTATTTCTGGGAAGTTTATTAAAATATTTACATTAACTTTTGTTGCATCAAATATATAAATACATTTTAAAAATTTGTTCAACAGATTTCAGAGGATTATTGTTTTTGGACTTAGGTCATAAAAACAAGTTTAGAATTAATTGAATTGAATCGTCGTCGTGAAGGTATAAAATGTAATTTTTCTTTAAAATAAATCTATAAATTAATTTTATGTTTAAGGTTTATTTCAACGATAATCGAACTTCCCGGAAAGATATTTTAAATAAATCTAATTACAATATTTAATGTGGAGTAAAGCACTACTATGTAATGTGTTTTTATTTAAAATTTGAAGCACATCGAAGATATGTAACCCGTTTGCGAGTTAGAGGTCTAACACAGATTGAGGAACAAACGGATAGCGTTGTAATAACTCTCGCATTAAACTACATAAAAAGCTTATATTCAACATTTAAAAAATCATGATTAGCAGAATGATGGCAATATTTCAAGTTTGGTTTTACAGTCGTCGAATTATAATAATTTTTCTTTTTCAGAAGTGTTTTAAAAAACTTTTGAAAAAAAGTATGAAAATAATAAAAATGTTTCAACACAAAACCTTCAGTTGATTTATTGTTTATCTGCATCGTGAGAAACTTTGTTCTATCAAATTTTTTTCTACGTTTAAATTTCTTCTTAACTGCAATAGTCAGATGACATAATTGACCAAGTAATATTAAGTATTTTGAATTAATTTCTGTTGTATATTCACTAGTATGTAGTTGTTATTTCGCATACTGATCACTAAACTCTTTAAAAATATATTTTGGGAGTAGGAGTATAATACAATGGAAGTCATGGTTTGTTTAAATGTAACATACATTAGAAAATTATTTTGACATTTTTATAAATATCGCTATAATTCTGTATACTGTGTACTTTCAGAATCGCGAATAATTGGGGATTTTAGATATGTATCAGTAAAGTATTCATCAATCCTCTTATTAATGAATATGAAAATACTCTTTTGAATTTATAAATTACTTTTCGCATAAACCTTTATGTTTTCTTTAATTCTTCTATGCAATTCACATGTACATATACACTCTTTTGCATAAAAAATGTGCGGTTTTGATTTTGTCATATTATTAACAAAATAATATTCATTAATAGGTTGCATTAATTGTAGTTGTTACTGGCAGGTATAATGTATTTTGGCACATAAAAACAAACGTCCTAAATTTCAAATTTATCCTTTTTTAATGAAAATTCTCTTTCGAAACACAAAACGTATTTTTTTCTGTAAATGAAATCCAACTCTTATTAAGTTCTTTTTAATTTGTTACGTTTTTTATTTTAAAGTTTGAATTTTAATTAAATTTCTGCTGTTTGCTGCAATAGTTCACTTCTGTTTGCTGTTTTCAGTATAGTTGAAAAAACGATAAGAGCTAGTAAAATTATTGCGCTGCTTGAAGAAGGCTGTAGCCAATGTTATGTATCTCAGCAGTATAATGTGAGCCATTCCACCATCCAAAAGACCTGGCAACGATACCAAGAAACGAGCTCCGTCAGCAGAAGGCCCAGTTCTGGAAGAAAACGATGCACTGAGCCACGGGACGACCGTTTCATAGTCAATCAAGCGCTACAAAATCGTCAAGTTATGTACGTGGATCTCAAACAGAACCTCAAGGACATCATAGGTACACGAGTAAGCCTATTGACAGGCAGAAGGAGACTTTATGCCGTCAATATACGTAGCTAGCGCCCAGCTCGGGGCTCTACATTGCTCTGTGAGCATCGAGTTGCCAGATTGAGATTCGCTCAAAAGTTTTGGTCATGGACTCAACAAGACTGGAATATTGTTTTATTTCCCGATGAGGCTTGTATATCAATTAGTGGTCAGGATCGACATCGGGGAGTCTTACGAAGACCTGGAGAATGCTTCGCAGAAGTGTGCTTTGAGGAAATCACCCCTCACGGTGGAGGCTCCGTAATGTTTTGGTATGGTATTAACTCAGACGACTGTACCGAGTTAGTTTTTATTGAAAATGGCACACTTAATGCGCAAAGGTACATAACAGAGGTTCTTATTCCTTATGCCCAACCCGCATTAACAGCAGTTGGAGGCGAGTCCATTTTTATGGACGACAACGCTCGCGCCCACCGCTCTAGAGACGTTGATGCGTATATGCAGGAGACCGGAATTCGTCGGTTAGACTAGCCAGCTAGAAAGTCCCAACCTCAATCCGATAGAACACATATGGGATAATCTCAAACGACGCCTCAGAGCCGTAAAACCAGCTCCAGAAAACATTCAGGCCATTAAAAATGTGATCGTCGCTGAATGGGAACGTATTCCTCAGGAAGTGATAAAAAACGTCGTCGAAAGCATGCCTAGCAGATTAGGCGCATTGATTTTAGTAAAAGGAAGCTTTACTCGTTACTAAATTTTCAAAGTTTATGTTAAATTAACAAAAAATATTTAAAAATAAACTTTAGCCATTTTTAATGTAACAATATGAAAACGCTCGTCTGTGGACTTTACATGGTTTTTTATTTTCTATTCGTACTTTTAATGACTGAAGTAGGTAAAAACGATATCTCAATAATAAATAACAATATTCTCATCATATCGCCATATCAAATGCATCAAATAATAATAAAATAACTATGATATGGTTTATTTCTATAATTGCCCGTTTTTTTGCAAGAGTATATAAAGCTACTTAAACCATTTTTAAGACACTATAATCAACCTAGGAACAAACGGAATCTATAAGAGACAACTTCTTCACGTCCGTTTGTCTGTCCGTTTCTACGTCATAGCAAATTTGGGGGTAAGTGGTAAACAATTTTTCGATATAGAAATTCGCTTAAAAAATATTAAGCTTCACTGAAGTCATCTCTGTTTAGAGAAACTTGCTTACACCCTCCATCTGTCAACTTGTTGTTTTCCATATACAAAAAATATTACTAATAATAATATATGTAACGAAATAAAAACATCATCGCAACAGGCAGGCTCTACTCTTTTACGCAGTTGATCAATTTATGACTTGTAGTTGGATCTGTAATAAGTTCATACAAAGTCCTAGATCTGCTGTAAAGTTTAAGAAAATGTAATCAAATTGTATTCCCTGCTTTCAAAAAAAATGTTTATTAAAAATGACACAATTAAAGGACTGGTAATTTGTCCATATTTGCTATATTTATGACTGATAAATAATAAAACAGTGCCTCCAAAATAATTACAGTAGAATTGCAATAATAAATAAATAATTGTTAAGAGTACGTCACAATAATAAATTATTTTGTGTATTTTCTTCTATTAAAAGAAAATAGATAATAAAAATCACAGATCAAAATTATATAAGTTGCGGCAATTCATTTTGATTATTAAATATACATTAAAAAGTTGAAACAAGATTATTATGTCCAACAAATATTTTTTAACAAAATTCGTCATTAACTGCCTAAAATATAAGTGCAAACAAGTTTATTTGTCGTTATGTCAGTAGGTTAACGTATAGTTATATTGATTTTTAGTGTGACATATTGAAAAACGAAAACCTATTTGAAGAATTCTATTCTTGATTTTACAATAATCTTTATGTATTGTGTTATAACGCTCTCACGAGTATGTAAGTGTTTGAATAACGGTTAAATATACTTTATGTAACATTTATATATCACTAATCTTATAAAAATTAAGGTTTTGTTTTGTTTGTTTGTTTCACAGAGTTTGACTTGAGAACGGCTGACACATATAACGGCATACAATTTTCATAGTTCTTACCTTCTGTTTAAGTCCAAATAGAGATATGGTGCATATATTTTTGTGAACATTTGCAAATTGAGAAATTACAGTTTTAAGTTATATCAATATTTAATAAAAAGATGGCGGACAACATAAAAATATGCAAAAAACAATCATTACAAATGTTCCATTTGTTCGTCGAAAATTTGACCATAAGTATTTAAGTTTCATGAAAATATTGTTTAAGAGATTTGTGCAAAGCGATAAAATTTACAAAACAGTTCCAGAATATATGTAACTAAATAATATAGATCATTTATTATAAGCGATTTAATTTGACAAGTCTGGGCCTATATATAATATATGAAAAAGGGATGAAAATAATATTCATCTATAACTTCTTTTTTAGCCGGAAAAAGCTGAAACGGTTAACTAGTTATGACATAAAATTAATAATTGAAGAACAATTAATAAATGGAGCTTACATTAATTACAAAAGTTAAAATGGGTTTAAATTCTCTTTATCATTTCTCTGACCATTATTTTAGAATAAAATTTATTGTTCTTTACCTGTAACTTTTTCCCTAATTTTTTGAAGCTGTGTTAATATTTTAAAGGCTAAGGCTAAGAAGGATTACTTCAACAAAATTTTAAACTAAAGTTTTAAAAGTAATTTTTCTTATCGTATATAGTCCTTAGCAATTTTTCTTATCGTATATCCTCATATATAGTCGTATATAGTCCTATAGCCTTAAAAGTAATTTTTCTTACGTCCTTTTATATCTTTTTAGAATTTTCTTGATTATAATTTCTTTTAAATTAAATAAAGTAAGTAGGAAGATTTGATCCCTTTTTTAGAATTACTTGGAATCATGATTTAATTAAAATTAAATAATGTTAAAAACGGCAATATGTTAAACGAAACATAAACACAAGGACTAGCGTCCATAATTTTATTACACCAAAAGAACATTTATTAGGCCTGGGACTATTTACGTCTCACGTTTTTAAATTTGAGTTTTGTGTAAGAATAAGAGAAGATTAGGAAGAATAATTTAATAACGAGTCCGTCGCAAAATTACAGTAATATAATGGAGAAGTATAATAGTTAAACTAAATTTTATAACATTAAAATGATTACGTCCTCAGAGAGGAAGTCGCAAAGAACAAAAGGCGCGCCTCAGCCGGTTTTCACAAAAAAGAAATTTGGCAATTTTTTTTCACCCGGAATGTAATTAATGTATTTCACACGAATTGTAGCACTTTGTGTGAGGTTAAATGTAGCTTGTTTGATTAATTTTGTGGCATTTTCACGCCCGGAAAATGATGAAAAGCGCCCTAGTCAGCGAGTGCGGGCTTCAGTGTCCAAATTCATTTTTACATTTCCTCTCTTTATGCGATTATACCCTTATACACCCTTAATTGCTATTCTAATTTAATTCTATTTTATTTTACATAATTACTTTGTAAGGTGGTACATTGCTAAAAATGTATCATATAGTTTTATGTTACATTTGCAATGCAGAGTCAGGATTTCAACAAAATTTGTAGTAAATACGACACAAGTTTAAAAATAATTTGGGAATGGGAAAAGACGCTGTATATTGATGAATTATGCAATAGTATTTTATTTACGATTTTTCTATAAAACCTTGCAAAAGGTAACTCGGGGTAAGAGTAGCGAAGGTAGGGCCACAATAATTTGCAATGAGTAGCAATGATCGGAAAAATAATAAACTATATATGAGGTACGTATAACCATAAAAATTAGCTGTTCATATTTCTTCTGGTAAGTATAAAAACAATTCAATGAATTCTGGGAAGCGTGTATATATATATATGTATATATATATATATATATATATATATATATATATATATATATATATATATAATATATATATATATATATATATACATACATATATATATATATATATATATATATATATATATATATATATATATATATATATATATCTTAATAGTAATTAAATCGTGGTAACAAAAATGAAATTTCAAAGTAATTATAAATAAATGAGGAAAAAAGGTATAGGTAAAGGATGATAAATTGTATTCTTAAATGTTAGTTAAAGAAATGATTAAAATAAATTACCCATTTTTTAAATTTAGTGTAAGCTCCGTTTAATAATTGTTCTTCAACTACTAATTTTACTTCTTAACTAGTTAATCGTCTCGACTTTTTCCGGCAAAAAAAGAAGTTAGGAAAAATATTATTTTAATCGCTTTTTCGCATATCTCATGTAAGCGATGAAAATTTTAAGGATTTTCTTAATGGTTTATTTACACAAATGTTGGGCCCGGACTTGTAAAATTAAATCGCTTATAATTAATTATCTGTATTGTTTAAATACATATATTCTGCATTTATTTTGTAAATGTTATCGCTTTACACAATTCTTCTAAGCAATATTTTTAAGTAACGGATTACCGTAATAAAATTATTTTAAAAATATATCTATGTTCCGATTTTCGAACAGAAAATGGGACATTTGTGATATTGTCTTTTTTTGTGTATTTTTATATTGTCCGTAATATTTTCATCAAATATTGATTTCACTTAAAACTATAATTCTCAATGTGCAAATGCAAACCGCAAATGCAAACCGCATTATGCACCCTATCTCTATTTGGACGTTAATGGAAGCTAATAACGTTGAAGATTTCATGTCGTTATATGTATAAGCCGTTCTTAGATCAAACTCTGTGTAAAAAAACAAACAAAATATAACCTCAATCTTCATAAAATTAGTACTATAAATGTTACATAAAATGTATTTAACAGTTATGCAAACACTTAAATAATTGTGTGAGTATTAAAACACAAAACTAAAACATTATTGTGTAATCGAGAATAGAATTCTTGAAATAGATTTTTGCTTTTTAATATGCCACACTAAAAATCAATTAAATGATACGCCCATCTGTTGATATAACAAATAAACATATTTGCACTTATATCCTAGATAATTAATGACGAATTTTATGAAAAATTTTTTGTTGGACATTTTAATACTGAGTCAACATTTTAATGTATATTTCATAATCAATTCGAATTGTAGCAACGTGTATAGCTTTGCAAACCGATGTTTATCATTGATTTTCATATAATAGAAGAAAATTCACAAACTAATTTATTAGTGTGAAGTACTCTTAATAATGATTTTTTTATTATTGCGATTCTACCAAATTTGTTTCAGAGGCCCCATCTTATTATTTAACAGCAACTTAAATACATCAAAGTTTATACAATTGACCGGTCATTTATTTGATGTCATATTTTTAATGAAGTTCCTTACGAAAGCAAGGAGTGCAATTTGATTATATATTTTTAAACTTTACAGTAGACCTAGGAGTTTGTATAAACTTTTAATAAATCCAATTATAAGTCATAAGTTGATCTACTATTCCGCGTATTATGTTCTTTTATATTCTGTTATATATGCAGTTATTGAAAATATTTGTCGCAATATATATGAAAGAATTATTAAAAGATGCTCTTCACAATGAGGTAGGCAAACATTAAAAAAGTCGTACATTTTGCTTGCAGGAGAGGACCCAACAAACTTATTTCAAAATTTGAATTCATAAGTTTTCGGACGTAATTTGCATGACCAATTTTAATAAAAATTAAAATATTAGTTTGCGTGTAAAATACCTGTGACATACAGACGGACAGAAAAGCGGATACGGGGAAGCTATTTCTTGTAACTTCTGTCTGTTCTTAGGTTGGTTATGGTCTCTTAAAAATAGTTTAAAAAGCATTATATATGAACACTCAGATTGTATAGAAAAATTAGAAGTCAATATAAAGAAAAGTACATTTGGGAAAGTTCATATTATTATTAAGATAACGTAAAGGTTTATGTCAAAAAGGAATTCATAAATCTAAAGGAAAAACTTTCATGTTCATTAATAGAAGTATTAATGAAACAAGAAAAAAAATTAATGATGCAAATATATTACAAAATCCCCAATAATTCACTATTCTAACTGTATACAATATACAGAAACATGGCGATATTAAAAAATTACAAGACAATTTTCTAAATAACCTTTATGTACATATAAACATACTTTAGTTCTGATATACTTGCAATATATATTTGTAAAAAGCTTAAAGATCGGTACGAGAAATAGCAATTTTATTATAGGGAACTACCAAAGCAAGTGATTCAAAATTGCCAACATCATCCTATGCTTTTTTATTCATTGTAATGATAATAAATATACAGAGAAAAAGCCTACTTGGTCAATTCGGTCATTTGAATGTTGCAGCCAGGAAGAACTTAAAACGTGGCATAAAGTTTTATGGAGTATATTACGATGTAGATAAATAATAAATCAGTTAAGAGTTCCGAGTGATTTGATGTTAAAATATTCTTTAATTTTTTTCATATTTTTTTTTTAATATTTTTTTATCTTCAAATTTTAAATAATTTTATAATATGAAGTACTTTATTCCACAGCAAATATTGTGTTCATATTTATATAGAATCCCAAAAATATCTGTTTATAAATAATATTCCTTGGGAGGCTATTAAAGAATTTTTTTCTCGCAACAAATATGGGTGTACCTATTTTTTTTAATCAGTTGATGCAATAATGATGAATGGAAAAATGTTAACAAACATCCCACAAATATTTAAATTTACGTATACACCTAATTACGTCCGAAATCCTCCTAGTTCTATTTGCAAATTATTTGCCATAAATGTGTATGTATTTTTTTTTACGTCCGTGTAACGAAAATGCCATTGGGCATGCGTACGACCAACATGTAAGTGGATGTGAAATCGCTAAATTTATATTTTTTCTTTTCTATTATAAGACATCATGCGTGAACCTTGAGCTGTATTTATTGTCCAGAGAAAGCGTTCTCTGTATACAGCGTTTCGCTTCCTTGAATAATTGCCCTAATTTACTCCTTTGGCCCTTTAAACATTTACAGTGTAGCATATTAGCCGCGAAAGGTTGGTTAGAATAGACTGAATTTATTAAAATTAATTATTCAACTCTGTTTTCTGTTTGTATTAATGTAAATATATTGTTCGAGTAATATTTGGAAAAGCGAATTTTGTTTACATATAAATAGCAGCTGAAGGCATTAATAATTTTATCTCTGGTTTTGTACTTGGGAAATTCATGGAAAGGGCATTGAAATTCTAACATAATATTATCTATGATTTTGTTTCCAATTAACCAATAAACATTTTCCTAGGGTAAAATAATTGTATGATAAATATAAAGTGTAGTTTAATATTTTATAACGACGATTTTTATTAAAATGTTTCATTTTGATATATTTCCAATTTAACAGTAATATGATTTTTTTCCTTTTTAAAAATTTATTCCGAATTGGTTTTTCTTTTAAGCTGCTAGAAAATTAGAACTAGATAAATTAATTACAAAGTGAGAGTAATCTTTATCAAATTCTTGTGCATGGAGATGATTCATTTGTGAAGAAATGAAGAAATGTTTTCCCATTACATAGAATATCCATTCTTCCATCAATTTCTGTTTAAGGTTTAAAATCAAATAATGCATGAACTCTTGTCGTTTGTAATAATAGATCTAAAATTTTTCAGAAAAACCAAAGTATATATATTTATTTTAGATTTAACTGCGGATGTAACTACTTAAACATACGCACTTATAAACCCATGCACACAAACCCACGCACATTTGCACATATTAACCATAACCCTCATATGTCTCGATAATTAATATTTAATACGAATATTTCTATTAATATATTAAAAGAGACATATTTGAATGCAGTTCAAAAGTCTTAATTAATTTAAGCCGACACAACATACCTAATAACAATATATCTAAGTATATTTTTCTAATATAAACCTTGTATGTAAATAAACTTTATGGTAAAATTCTCAAAACTCCACTGGCGCACTAATTCATAAAAATAAGCTCACGAGCTTTAACCAGTCGAACTAAAAGCTTTGCTCTTTATGCTTGCGTTTGTGGCGCCTGATGGGATTTTACAAATATATTGATGAATAAAATGCTTAATGAAGGCGCGAGTGATGTGGATTTAATAGATTTGGACTGAATTGTTTTTTATAAAATAAAATGTTTGATTTTCAAATTCTGTTTTATGATTTGGATCACAGAAGCCATTAGTTCAAATAGTTTGGTGCTCGACCTCGACGAAAAGCAAGTTTTCGTCTAATGTAAAGAGAATATATTTGACGCTTTCTGACATTATTTTGCCAATTTTGTAATAAATTATTAATTCAAATATTCGTGTAATATTCAATTAATTAACACAAAAGAACTTATTATCCTGTTCTGTAATTTTACTCAAGGTAAACAATCCTTGGAAGTAAGGTATTTCAGAACTTAGTTGTTAAAGGTGTGTAAGAATCATTCAATTTGGATTTTAACTCACCGCGTTTACGTTTGATACCTTTAGAATATTAAACTTGGAAATCGTTCTGATACATTTTATAGTTCTGCGCTCGTGCAATGAATCCTCTGAGTATTTACCAATAGCTTATCATATGTATATCCCAACTTCCCATTATTAAATTTTCAATCGCAATCCAACAGTGTATTAAATTTATTTCTGATCTTGAAGTATGAATCGAGTTATTTTTAATAATTATTAAAAATAAAAGAAAAACTAATGTTCCTTCTTACGAATTGTTCCAAACAAAATTAATAGAATTATATGGATAGTTTCGTAAATACATATGTAATGGAGTACATTCATTTTATTGCATAATTACAGAATGCTGTTATATCAGTAATAAAGTCTTATAAATACGAGTAGCTTCATATAGAAATATTTAAAGATTTAGGGGAATACAGTGATTCCATTAAATTTTTACCATTATGAATATTAATTTTACTATGTAAATACGTTTCTATTTTCTTTATTACTTTTTTGTTTACATTGAGACAAGATAAACGTTTTCACCCTCGATAAGTTACTCACCAATGAAGATTTCTTATTACAACCTTCCTGTTTCATTACCAGACGCTGATTTGTCACATTTACGTCGCTCTTAGTTACTTGAAAGCTTAAGGGAACATATTTTGGGACAAACAAGTTTTAGAATAAACTACACGATAGGAGAACGATGGCGGAAATTAAAAGGCTGTGAAATTTAAATTTTAAAAATAAAAAGTCGTTCGAGGAAGTCAATAAAATTTGGTTTTATTATTAACTTAATATATCATTAGCCCTGTACTACAAAAAAATCAATGACAGAATCTGTGCTGTTTATTTATGGATGCCCTTCAATCTTCGCGATCAAATCTCGACCAGAATTTTCAAGTAACATATTATAATAAATAAATCACCGTAACAGCCAACAAATGTGATTTAAATTTGTTCATAGAATACATGCTTATATCTGGTAATATTTTTGTAATATATCTGAGAAGAAACCACCGCTTTTAATTTTTTTCAATATTATTCTATATATGTTCCTTTTATCTTATTTTACCGTATTCATGTGTTCTTTTGTCATGATTCGGTAATAAACAGTTCTGATATTCCTATTTGTGAACATGATATTAATTATATATAATTTGTCGAATCCAATAGATTTCCAAAACCGTAACTTCATCTAGTCCACTCGTATATAAGCTATATGAATATATAGTCACTTAGATATATAGTACCTATAAAGAATATACAGTACCTCTCTAAATAAATAACGTAATTAAATAACCCGGAGCATTTCCTCAGGGTTTTGTCCAGTCAAATTGCACGAATGCGACATCCAATTACGGAGCAAACTAAGTGATAAATAAAAGCGATGTTAACCGCGTATTCCAACACTGTTCCCTCTCGAAAATTGTACATTGAATATTCAAAAAATGTCCCCGTATTTCGCTGTTGGCAAACTTAGAACTATTTGTTTTCCGTCCCGGACATTTTTATAGCTCTCTAGTCAGTTCAGGGCGTAACGGTCGTAAGTCATTAATGTTCGTGATATATCTGTGTACGTGCAGGTTATGGGTATAGAATATAGACATTGTATTGACCGAGAAGACATGTTATTTTGGAATATAAATTACTTTATACGATCGTATAATGTTCGTAAATATCAGCTACGTGGACACAGTGATTTCCATATATTTGTATTTATCGCTAAACGGCGCAGTTGTATTACGGAACTGAATTGCTCCTTGCAATGATACTGTTACTGTTTTTGGAATTCCGTACCTCAAAAGAAACGAAACAAAGTCTTATAATACTATCCATGTAACGTCCGTCTGTCTATCTGTCATAGCCGTTTTATCTTCCGTTAGAGGCTGGAACCTAATGTTCACCATAATTGTAATGTATGTTGACTCTTATATGTAATTATAAGCAACTAAACACTTCGTTTTTTTTAATATTTAAAGTTAAATTTTAGTGTCAATGCTAATAATATTTACAAATACAAACGTCCCATTTCTGAAATATTAAGAATTAAAATTAGGCAAAATTATTCAAACACAATTTAACTGGGCGTTTACCTTAAGTTTGTTAGAAAATTATAAGTGTGTAAGTAAATATTTTTTAAAAAAAGTTTTATAAAAATTTACAAATATGTTACACCCCTGAATGATACCCTGGATAATATATTATTAATACAAGGTGTAAAATAATATTAATATTTTTAACATTTTAATTGAAGTACTAAGTATATTTAAATATTTAAAAGTCTAGTCGTCTAAGGGCGAGTTTTATTTGAAAAAGTTTATTTTCAATATATATATATATATATATATATATATATATATATATATATATATATATATATATATATATATATATATATATATATATATATCTTTTAATTTGCGTGCAAGTAAAACTTAACATAAGTAATTTTTTTAATAGTGATTTTTTTGACAAGAAATATTACATTTACTTTTTTGCAACGAATTGTTTTATGTCACGTTAAACTCTCAGAGAATGAGAGCTAGCCCGAAAAAAGGGCAAGATTTCGACCGCCACTTTTACTACGATTTTGTTATTCTGCTGATTTTGAAAGCCGATTATTAACTTAAATTAGTATTTCCATATAATTGGAAAATTAATTTAAATTTAATTTAATGTAATTAAAATAAAAATAATTTTGAACTTACATTGTTGCCACTTTTTATTATGTATATATATGTAAATATATATATATATATATATATATATATATATAAATATATATATATACATATATATATATATATATATATATATATATATGTATATATATATATATATATATATATATATATATATATATATATATATATACATATATATATATACATATTTTAGCGAAAGGGACTATATCCCAGAAGCAACACTGATAGTGTTGCTTCTTCTTCTATCGCGTTCTTTCACTAATTTAAATTAATTGTTAGATAATAAATTTTACGAAAAAATTAGGAATAGTCAGATTGTCCTGGGACACCCGGTTAGAATATAGTTCATTTCGCTATAATAAATATTATGAACAGCAATAAAAATATTTCAGCATAATAAAACGTTGTTAATTATATGCTATTATACCGAAACATCAATTAGTCAACGTCACGCAATGGGACATCAATTAGTCAACGTCACGCAATGGGATCTACTAATCATGTGATTAGTAGTTAAAATTGATGAACAATCTAATTGAATCAATAACTCTGATTGGACCTCATAAATGTAAAGATTTACTGCTTCCACGAATACAACTAATTCCGATCTACACATGGCATTATATTTGAAACATCTTTAATTTCCAATAAGCATTGCGTTCGCTATAACTATCAATAAAACACAAGGGCAATCTTTGCAACTGTGCGGTTTGAATTTAAAAAACGTTTATATCTCTCGTCGACATTATACATCGTATGCTCTAAAGTTTATAAAGGATATGATACTTGTATTAATTCAAAAAAGGGACAAAAAAAATGGAGCCAAACTACTAGCTTTAAAAATAACTTTCTTCTTCCCTGCCCATCATTCTAATTAGGCACTAAAAGCAGGCAGGGTATTTAATTAAATGATATGTTTTCTTAATGAATCTATATTCACTAGCATACTCTCATTTATTGTCTTATTCATTTCATAGCAGATTGAGATACAACGAAGCATCGGCGGGTTTAACTAAAATTTCTTTAGAACTATTATTTTGTGGCTTTGACCATACCAAATTAAACAGTTCTTATGAAATGTTTAAATGTCTTTGTTTTTGGGATTCCGTACCACAATAGAAAAAAAAATTAAACCCTTGTAAGATCGCTCCCGTTACCTGCTCACTAATATTTTAACTGTTTTCTTATCTGAGTAAATTTGTATTTTAGTTACATCCACAACAAATTTGAAATAATATAAATTTTTGAATAATTATTTTTACTTACGATCAAAATATATATATATAATATAATTGGGTTCCTTAAGATACACCTTAGTTATTTTGAAATAGGTATTTTCAAAATAAACAAAGTATAGACCATAACTTTCATATGTCTATACAATTCTTTTAACTGAATATAATTTAAGTAATTAATTGCTAAGTTACAACGATGTTTTTAAATTAACAATATTAAAATGCTGTGCGGTTAGCTAGACAGGGACGGGGCCTGATCATGCAGGCGTGATCATGCGCAGCATTAAGTCATAAAATTTTGTACTAAAGAAGTAGCAGATGAAGTTGACTTAAATATTGGAGTAATAACTGAATAGTTAACTTGACAATAAAATATTGAATATATTTGGCGTTAATTTTGTAGAAATTCATTATTCGCAATTAAATGAAACTACGTGATGTAGTATTATTTTTACTATCTTTAATTTCTTTACCACGACCTAGGTTTCGTTGTATTACAACATCTTCAGGTGGGATATTAGCAAAGATTAACTCTTAGGAACAACCAACAGCATTTATATGTTTCAAACACAATAGCGGAAGACTACTTTGTGCGGATTTTTCCATTGTTATTGCAGGGGTGCAGACTAGGTTTTATTATATTACAGAGAGTTATACAATATACCAGTATTCTAGTTGGGGTAATAAATTCAATTGTTGTTATTATGTGAAGTTATACAATGCAAACTTTAGGGTGTATGTAATAAAATTAAATGGAAGTTATTGTCGGTAATATATTGCAAAGGCAAGGGTATTTGAAAGTAAGACCAAGGTAATGTACTAATTCTACATATCTTATTATCGGTAATATATTTATACAAAAGCAAGGGTATTTGAAAGTAAGGACAAGGTAATACACTAATTCTACATATCTCCGGTTTTATATATTCATATATTTATATATTTATTTCTTTTAATTTTGTTTTTATTATATATACTTATATTTATATGTGTATTAATGCTGAAACAATTTCCAGGGTACTGTAGTATCAATGTTTTATATTTATATTATATCTAGAAGATATTCAGAATGGGTGATGATATTATATTTAGTTGTTCATTTAATATATTGACCTTGATATCTTTTTTATGTCTGTTTATTTCTAATGTTTCTAGGGTATTAAGTTTATTGCCTTTCGTATTTATTTGTAATATATAGGGGGCATTATCAGTATGAGGGTGATGGTTATTTTCAATGAGATGTTTAGCAAAGTGAGATGTGTCTGGTTTATTATTACGCCAGCTGGCGATGTGTTCTTTATATCTTGTATTAAAATCTCTTCCTGTTTGACCTATGTATACACTATTACAATCGTTACATTTAAGTTTATAGATACCACTCTTTTTATGTTTATCTATTTTTTCTTTATTATTAATAAGGGTTTTACCCAAGTTATTTAAGGTACTATACGTACATGTTATATTATTCCTCCCTCAGTCCCCTTTTAGCCGAGTTATTTATGAACCATCTAGAAACCAGCCTTTTAAACAGTAAATTAGCGACCAATATATTATACTATTATAGATACGTTGACGACATCCTTATCTGCTGGAAAGGTACACAGCGACAGTTAGACCAGTTTGTTAACTTTGCTAACTCCCTACACAATAATATCAAATTCACTTTAGAAGTAGAGTCCGATAATAAACTTAATTTTTTAGATATAACAATAGAACGCAAAAATAATAAACATAAATTTAGTATATTTAGAAAAGACACATTTACAGACTCCATAATTAATGGTCAATCTGAACACCCTTGGTCCCATAAGTTAGCAGCCTTTCATTCCATGATTCACAGAGCTTTAACCATCCCTCTTGAAAAACCTAACCTACGTAAAGAAATAAAAACTATAAAACTAATCGCAACAAATAATAATTATGACCCATCAATTGTCACAAAAACTGTACCATAATAAATTAAGAAAAATACTAATACAAGAAATATACCCGGTCGCACCAAATAAGAATAATATTTACTATAAATCTATCCCATACATGGGTAATGTATCACTCAAATTAGGAAAACTCTTAACTAATAATAAAAATATAAATAATATAACATGTACGTATAGTACCTTAAATAACTTGGGTAAAACCCTTATTAATAATAAAGAAAAAATAGATAAACATAAAAAGAGTGGTATCTATAAACTTAAATGTAACGATTGTAATAGTGTATACATAGGTCAAACAGGAAGAGATTTTAATACAAGATATAAAGAACACATCGCCAGCTGGCGTAATAATAAACCAGACACATCTCACTTTGCTAAACATCTCATTGAAAATAACCATCACCCTCATACTGATAATGCCCCCTATATATTACAAATAAATACGAAAGGCAATAAACTTAATATCCTAGAAACATTAGAAATAAACAGACATAAAAAAGATATCAAGGTCAATATATTAAATGAACAACTAAATATAATATCATCACCCATTCTTAATATTTTCTAGATATAATATAAATATAAAACATTGATACTACAGTACCCTGGAAATTGTTTCAGCATTAATAGACATATAAATATAAGTATATATAAGAAAAACAAAATTAAAAGAAATAAATATATAAATATATGAATAAACAAAACCGGAGATATGTAGAATTAGTGTATTACCTTGTCCTTACTTTCAAATACCCTTGCTTTTGTATAAATATATTACCGATAATAAGATATGTAGAATTAGTACATTACCTTGGCCTTACTTTCAAATACCCTTGCCTTTGCAATATATTACCGACAATAACTTCCATTTAATTTTATTACATACACCCTAAACTTTGCATTGTATAACTTCACATAATAACAACAATTGAATTTATTACCCCAACTAGAATACTGGTATATTGTATAACTCTCTGTAATATAATAAAACCTAGTCTGCACCCCTGCAATAACAATGAAAAAATCCGCACAAAGTAGTCTTCCGCTATTGTGTTTGAAACATATAAATGCTGTTGGTTGTTCCTAAGAGTTAATCTTTGCTAATATCCCACCTGAAGATGTTGTAATACAACGAAACCTAGGTCGTGGTAAAGAAATTAAAGATAGTAGAAATAATACTACATCACGTAGTTTCATTTAATTGTTGACAATAAAACTAAAAATATTACATAAAACTTAACTAGAAGTTATATTTTTGATATAGCGCTGGAAAAAGCTGAAGTTCAATTACTACATGGCCTTGGAAACAATTATTTTTCACTGAAAACAATAACAACTGAAATGTGCAATGTGTGTTGTTGTCAATTTTTGAGACATTTTTTGTAATACTTTAAATGTATTTTTCTTTATTATGCTGTAAGGAACCACATTAAGCCTTCAGAGTAGGTTATTTAATACTAAAGTTATATGTTAATACACGAAAAAAGAAAAGGATATTTATGCATTTAAATTTTACTTGATATTTCGTTTAATATATATTTTTGCAACGCAAAGTAATCTGCGAATTTAAAGTCCAAACAAATACACGAACAATTTAAGTGAGTATAAATTAATTTCCATGAGGTATTATGACTATTTAAAGAGCGTTATTAATTCATTATGACTAAAATATGCATTGTGGTAGAGTGAAAACCATACCAACATAGAGCTGAAAGCAGAAATTGACTGGGCGTGAAAACGTTTGGAAAATTTCTTGACATCTTCACGTCCCTAATTCCTTAGTCGTTAATAATAAAACCACTTGCTGGGTATTGAATTAGTGTACTCTGCCCGGACAGGGCAGAAACTTTGCTAATCACAATCGGTATGTGATGAAAATAATTATACTGGGAATATTTTTGAAAGAAGAAAACAAAAACGAGGATTTCTGATTAAAAAAAAACAAATTATTTGATATAGTACTTAATATCAGCAAGCTGAAGTGGCAACAGACAGGTCACATTTGCCGAAGAACTGGTAATGGACGGCACTGACAGCTTCTAGCATGGATACCACGAACGTAATATAGGTGTAGGTCGCACTAGCGGCAGTCAGTAGTGACTAGATGCAGGCTGATGACTTTATATATATATATATATATATATATATATATATATATAGCGAATACATGAACTAAGCTTGACTAGTAATTGTAGTATATTATTCAATACGAAAACAAATAAATACAGTTACAGGTCAATAATGAATAACTAAAAGGGAAAAATACTTTGCAAATTAAATATTTTTACCTACAAAAACAAATTTAAAAACTCAATTTTTTATCAAATAGTAAACATTATTATATTGAATAAAGTAAATTTTCTATTTTAGTGTCTATATCGGTCTCCCTTTTTCCAAATCGATGAAAATGATATGAAAATTTACATATCATTGGAATGCTGAATGGACCGGGATGGTGCATTTTCAGATTTTAGATATTTAACTAATTATAATTTTTTTTTCTGAGAATCTAATGAATACATCATTTAAACCTTCATATTGATATGTACAGTAGTTCCAGGAAAAGCATAGTTCGACAAATAAATAGATAAAAGTATGAATATTCCACTTTAATTTTATTCTATTTTTAAATGCTTCAATTTATTAAATGGTAAAATTACTAACTTTTGTTTATGAAAAATGTTTTTTACTACACTTTTTTTTTACATATTTATTTGTTACTATACTTACTGTAGTAACAAATAAATAGACCTTCTCATGTTCATGCAATAACGTGTAAATACACACAAAAATATAGACACTGAATTTATGATATAACCATACATTCGTAGAAATATTTTTTAAATCCAAGGCAACTACCCGCAAAAGCACCTCAAAGTGATCACGGCGTTTTCTATACTATATGCCATTTGGAAAGACCTTTCGACCTCGATGCGATAAAACCGGGAAATCGCGCAATTCTTACCACTTAGCGCTGGTGGCCAGACAATGTTGGGACATTAAGCCCAAGGAATGAAAATTTATTTAACTAATATTGAGTTAAAGTCGCTGATACAATGTCTGCGAATATACTCACCTACTTCACTGCAAACAAAGTTCTGAATGTGTACTTAAAGGAAAGTTTAAGTAGTGCCCGTAAAGGATTCAATGAATATAGAGAACATACTTGGCAGGAGATATATTGCCTAATGCTTAGGATTGAGAGGAGATTTTTTGACTGGATACTTATTGGAAATTGTATATTGCCAAAAAGTTTCTCGTATCTTTGTGAGTTGAAAATGAATGCATGAAAAACGTCTGTCGATTGATTTATTTTACGATTATATAATTTCATAAGTCATATTTATGCAACAATGACGACTTTTTGGAATTTGTAAAAAAATACATTAGTTTTTTGTTTCTTTTCTTCTAAAAAAAATTTCTATTAAGAACCTAATATTATTAAAAATCTCTAATATAAAAAAGTTGTTATGAGTTTGAATAACTCTTTTGCTATTTTCTACATCAACTTTTTATTTCTATTTTCTTATAAATTACGAAAATCTTTGCAAAATATATCTACATTAAAAACTTTTCTACTATTTACGGGCTGACAATCTATCTATGAAATTTTGAAAAGTATAAAGCCAGCAAAGCCAATATTTGACACTACATAAGGCTTTTATCAAATATTTTCACTTGTTACGAATACTACGTGAAAAGAAAGAAGCCTTCGTAATGGAATTCGGAAGATGTCTACGTGGAAAGATAGAAGCCATTGTAATGGAATTTGGACGAGTGTCAATATGTGTAATTTATATTCCCATGTAATCGTAGTTGGTCTGTTTTTTGATCAATCCTATGTGTCATGATAAGGTAAAGTCTGATTTATTTCATCTTTTAAAAAAATGAAAATGATTTGAAAAGATTTCAATTATCCACATATTTACACATTTTTTTACTTTCATGTAAAAGAGAAAGATGGCTCGATAAAAAATTATAATTTACTTATAAATGTATAAATAATATTTATACATTTCTGAAAAAAAACATAAATCCAAGTGAGAATATTTAACGCAATTCCGATACTTGTATGTACAACATCGTCCATATCTCAACAAAATCTCTTTTTGCAGATGCTGCCCCTATTCATAATAATAAATCAACTTGGCACGAATAAATTTCCTCGATAAAACCATTGAAGTAATCAACTATTCATTTGAAAGCAGTTCATAACAAATGACATATAAAGTCAGGATGCGCAACTAGATACGTCGGTGGAAGGATATATGCCTCCCCAGGGATGGGCCACTGCTGTTGGAGTAGTCTAAAAAAGCCTTTTGTTTACGCCACTTGTACAAAATTTGATCAATATACGTGACTAGACTCTCAGCCTATTTATTTGGTAGTACTGTGGGTCAATGTCTTCGACCTGGAGGCGTGCCGGGTTATTCTTTTTAACGTTTGGCTAGGGTGACTCTTTTTGACTTATTCAGAGTATATTTTGGAAGATGATTTTAAAATAATTAAAAACGTAAAAGGTTAAGGTTTACAAAATATTTCATCTTTGCTTACAGTAAAATAAACTGCGTCAATTTCTTATATATTCTTGTTGACATTCAGTAGTGAAAATACATTGCAAATTATTTAAATGACTTTCATAGGCAAAAAGGAAAAATTCAGTTAAACTGAACTGAAAATTATTTACTAGTAAATATTATTAGATTTTAACTAATTTTCAACATTCATATTGTTAACGAAAATAATATGAAAAATTATTTGATCTTCTGTGATAATATTGCGAGTACAGACTTTTATACAATTTCTGTAAATCAGAACAACGATATATGTAACCTGGCACATAATCAATCTTAGTAAAATTATGCTATGCAATCAGTCTTAATAACATTTTATCAATCGAATATTTAAAAAAAATATATGAAAAATAAGCCTTCAAAATCAACCCAATTCTAAAAAAGTTTATAATGGATTTCGCGAAATTGAAATTTTAAATTTACATATGTTTTAGCATACTTGATATTTGTGTTAAACTGTATGTTTGGAAAGAATTTCAGCATCGATATGCAGAAACTAAAGTATATATCTTGCAAACTCTCTTTCTTTCTATCCTTTTTAAAAAGTGATGCAAAAAAATTACATACATGCGTTATTAAAAGTCACATTTTCTGTTTGAAAACCTGTTAAAATACATTTCGTGCTAACATAAATTTAACATATAACTTTTGGAAACAAAATTCGCTGAAATTTGAAAAAATCGCCTATAATGAAAGAATAATAAAGCTTAATGATATTTATATCGCAGTATTAGCAATTGTGTAAATAAATAAAATTTAAATAAAAAAGTCTTTTTCTCATTTTTAGTTCCAACTTTAGAAAAAATATTGAGATATTGGTCTATCTTTGCTAACCTCTGAAGTTTCATAAAATAAATAAAAAATGGAGTGGGAATAAATAGAATCCTTCCAAAATTCTATGCTTCTTCATTTATATTCCATTAATTTAATTCATGTTCCACTAACTTGATTACATGGGACCTGCCTAGAATTATAGATAAAAACCAATATGTAATGCACAACAGGAAGACATGTAGGTAGTTTAGATATTAAATTTGTTGAGAAATTATTCGCCGTCATAATAATGATTAACTTTAATTTCATACTGAAGTCAATTTGTATGCAAAATAAATTCACATTTTTATTTCAGTTGATAGTAGCACTCTTGCATTCATCTCAAGCCGTGGTTTCCATGTTATCACTACAATGTAAATTGCAACGTACTAGTTTCGTTACAAAAATTGTAGTAACACTGAGGTTAAAAAATCCACGTTCGCTGATTCGTTTTTGTACTTTGAAAGTGTATAAAGATCGAAGTTCATCCCATACTTTGAGCAAAATAAGCATAGTGTTATGCCGCCAGGGAGTATCCGTGATTAGTTTGAAAGAGCCACAATCGGTCACAAACGTATTTTACATAAAAAGAGCTGCATAAATGTCCACCGCCAAAATTTGGAATAATTGCCGTGATTGAGTTAGAGTAACCATTTATAAAATAGCAAGTTATCTACAAATTAATTTTGACTTTGACCTTATCTTTAACTACAGATTTCGTTTTTCAACAATGTATTCAAAATACCTTGGACAAAGAACGAAAGAAAACGTTTAGCTTGCAACTCAACCAATTCTTTTTAGCGTCGGAAAGAACCTTATACACAGACGCATTTAAGGTTCATTGAAAAGTAAGTAAACTAGGTAGAAGAACTAAGTTAATATAAATTTCATATTTTAATAGAACTAAAATTCATAGCTGCATCATAGGATAGTTATTTAATACCACACATATAAATATAAAAATAGGCGGATTTTCTTCTTTCATATGATTTTATTACCCAAAAGTTATATTAAAATGAAACAGAGAGTAAGAAGAAATACTTGTTTGTTTCAAAATTACTTTTTTAAGAAGAAGAAGTAGTAGACAATAAATATTCTTCGAAAGACTTTTACACAAATACACACACATATGTGCGCATACACGCACTAACGAATGCACGCACGCACGCACTCACGCACGCACGCAAGCACGCCCACACGTACGCACGCACGCACGTACGAAGGCCAATACAAAGAAACAATTATGTTTCTCCACAATCTATACTGCAAATATTAATTAAAGCGATATGCCCGAAAACTTGTGTGTGATTTTCAAAGACTAGTATTAAGAAAACCATATTTACTCTTGTAATCCTTAATTATATTTTTCCTTATACTCATATTTTTTACTTCAACCAATGAAATTACTTGAAAAAATATTTAATTTTTCAAAACACTTAAATTTTCATTAACTTGTCAATATCTATTTTATATATTAATAAAAAACGATGTATTTCCTAAAAATTAATTATTGTCACACAGTGTTTGTATTTTTTAATGAAGAATTTAAGTCAATCGAAATAAAATTTTCGCTTCTTCAAAATAATCTACACAACAGTAATTTCTAGTTTAGTTTACACCGAGAGAGATATAGATATACAGAAAAATATGTCCCCGTCCTCCCTACCTCCAGAATAACGCAACTTAGTATTGTGGATAAAGCCCAAGTTTTTAGAACCCTGCTCACACATTATAGAAAAACTTTAAGGATTATTTTTAATTTTATCATTTTTGAAACACACCTATAATTTAACCCCTCTAAAAGTTGTCGCACATAACGCATTGCGTTTCTACTCGACAGGTTTTTTTATCTTTTTTTTCTTTGAAATGCCGATCTCACAGAAAGGAACATGATTTTAAAAGATATTTAAAAGGAAATACGATTTTTCTGAATATCAAGAAAGATACATGATTTATCCTAATTATTGTTTTCCAGCTATCGATAAATGGATATTTATGTCATTTGTGAAATAGATGGATATTTCTATAAATAATTTTATTTTACAGATGGACAATTTTGGCAGTGATAAATTATAATTTCAGTAATTCAAATTTTTTTTTAAATTGCCTACTTAGTGAGGAAGAGAATGCATATAAAGGAGCAAAAGAATTAGAGTATTGAGATTATAAGAATTAGAGAATTGAGATATATAAATAAATGTAATAATATTTGTGGAATCACATTAATTTGTAACAAAGTTAATGGCAGTGCAAATATCACTTTTGTCATTTCTTATAGATAAGCTAATATTCTTTCTGGTAATTTAGATAACTTCCACCCTCCATCCTCCGGTCATTTCCAATAATTACTGAGATAATATAACGAAACTATGAACAACGTAAACGCCATGTTAATGCAAACAGCTCGAGACAAGATGTAATAAATGGATGCTTTGAAATGTAACACTATTTTGGGTCGAGCTGATAACCGTAGATGCATAAGAAGCATAATTTACAATTTTTCTTTTAATATAACTTTGCTTGTTAAATTCCCAGAAGAGATGGAAATTATACCTTTACCTGCGTTTATCAAAAGAGATATACCTTATGCATAAATATTGATCTTATTCTTCAATAAGCCAACAGTTTTCATCGTATAATACTTGCAATGTGTGCATGTAGCATTATGACAAAGAAAGAAAAGTTTGTCGTATTATGGACATTTACGATGGATTTTAAATCTGAAATTTTTAAAAATATTACTATAAACTATTGGGGTGATAGTAGAACTATTACTAGAAAATATTTTAATACGTATTATCCCATAAACTTCCAGCAAACGAAGAATTTTTTTTGTAAATGCATTGCTTTTGATGAAATCATTGGATTGATGAGTATGATTTACACGCTACACATTTAGTCTAAGGCAGTTTAAAATGTTAAACGTGCGCAAAAATATAAAAAGAGCATACATATATCTGCATGACAATTGAGTTGATCCTGATTCAATTCATGTGGTATCAAAATAAATCGAAAAACTTTTTACTATTGGGTCTAAAATTCATAGTATATTTCTTATGAGTGTTCAAGTAGTTTGACATGCGTTAATGTGTGATGTTTATTATTGAATATATAAAAGCTGAATATTATCAATAATTTAAATAATAAAATTAAAAATACGCTTCATTTATATTTAACCGAATTTTGAGTGAATATATTTGAAAGAGAGGTTAAAAGAAAACAAAATGTTGGGATTGTGAATATTTTAAATTTAATGAGGTAATTATTAAGTTTAGTTTTAATGAAAAATTTACTACATTAAACGGAAAGTCGTTGTTGCTGAAATGTTAACAAAAAAATTCTTTTAATTATGGGTTATAACGTTACTTTATATATCAAGAATTTTAATACCCAAAAATTTACGATACAATATTGTTCCAAAACATACAAAAATTTGCAAAATAAGGCTTCTGCTAAAGATTTTGGCAGTTGGTACCAAGAAAAATGTATCACCATGTATGCGTGTGATACATACACTTACGAGAGGAGAGATTCTCCAGTGTTTATTTGAAGTAGATAAAATATTTTCGTAAAAAGATTATATTTGATATTTTTTAACACTCGTTACATTAAAAAATCCACATTAGTAATAATTTATGATAAAAAACCAATTTTACTTCAAATGAGGAATGAAACTCTTGACGTATGAGCCAAATTAGGACTTGGCCAGATATTTATAGAGTGTATTTAACAATAATTTTTACGTGATAGTGTTAATGCATCAATATATTGATGTTTAAAAATATTGATGTTTAGAAAAGTTTAGGGTCCCGTAGGTACAGTATTAATTACAACTAGAACCAGAGAGGATGTATTGTGTTCTTGCTTTAAGCTGGGTAAACCGGGACAGGTATTATGTAATAACGTACGAACGGGTTGTGTATTTCAGTTATATCTACAGTGAAGTTTGAATTGCTAGAGGAATATATTTTTTGGAATTGCACAATATTAATATATCCGACTAAAATACATAATAAAATTAACCCGGTAATTTATGGCTTTATTTCATTACTTCAAAGTAGGTCTTTCTCAAAACAATCTCAAATGGCATAGTTGTCTTAATTGCATGTAATTTCAATAATTAACTGAAGATGTAAGAGTATTTTTGATTTCACAAAATTATACTGCTCTGCGGCTAGCTAGACAGAGGTGTGGGCAGCAAGCGCCGTAATGCTGAGCATTTAGGGGAGGTACTTACACAACTCTAAAATATCATGTCATACAAATCCTATACATATAAGGTAGCGGAGAGTCTTAATAAAATATAGAAATAATTACTGAATGGTTAACTTGACTCTGAAAATAGAAAGATTACATAAATAAGTAATGTAAAAAAACAAAACGGAATAAAGATTCTCAACACAGCGTTGGAAAAGCTGAATATTAATGACTTCATCGTTACCTTTGAAAACCTTTTTGATTGATAACGGTAACAATTAAAATATTTTAACGACACGTTCTATTTAATAAAATCTGCTTTTTTTCTTTTATTCTAGACCTGTAAACCGTTTTTTTACTTTCAATACATATTTTTTCTACGCTACACCAAAAAACTACATCTGAATGGTTTCTTTAATAATAAAGTTACATGTTAACAGATGTATGTAAACGAAAAACACTATTTATAAGTTTAAAATCCCTCTTTACAGTTTAAGTGGTAAATAGGCTTAAAAAGTTGATTTAATATTTCATACACTCTTTTTAAATTTTTGTAATGCGAAGTAATTTCGTTATATTATTGTATATCTAGCGATTTCAAATTCAAACAAGTATACGTACAGTTTATGTCAGTGAAATTGCTTGGGATGTTAACGTTCTCAATTTCGCAGTAATTAAAAATAAAAACATAGACAGAAGGATAACTGTGTTTTGTCCAAAATAGGCACAATGGAAAAATATGGACATCTACATTCGGTATGGGATGGAAAGCAATATGCTCAAAGTTGTAGAATGTCTCTGATGGTAAGAAACCGAAACATGGAATCCTGATGAAAAACTGAAGTATTTGATTGCGCTTAACATTGGCGAGCTGAAGTGACAATGGGCAGGTTACATTTGTTATAGAACTGACAACAGACGGCGCTGACAGGTTCTTGCAAGGAGATCACGAACTGATAGTGTGGGTTGCCCCAGCCAGATGGACTGAAGATCTCAAAAGTCAGTGAAGAGCCAGCAGTACATGTTGATGGCTATGCAATTAAAAGAAGGTTACTATATCATGTAGTTTCATTTAAATGGTTCACGTTCAATTTAAGGTTTATTTTAATTCAATTTTACCTTGGAAAGTTTCCATCATTATATTAAAAAACATGAAATGATCTTTTTATTATTTTTAACTAATTTTCGTTTCATATTGAATGAATATATTTTTATTTTGTTCCCAATAAATATCTTAATTTATGTGACTTCTGAGTTATGATAAATATATAAGGGTAAATTTATATATATATATATATATATATATATATATATATATATATATATATATGTATATGCACAGTAAAAGAGAAGAATATTATTTGCTTTTTAAATACTCTTGCTTACAAAAACAATTAAATGCATCAATTAGTAATAATTAGTATATCGAATATAATTTTATACACATCAATCTCCCACTTTTCAACATCGATATGCATAATATATAAACATTTTGTGTATGTGTTGGGCGAATTAGAGATTTTGTGAATATATCCGGCTGGTGAAATATCAGATTTCGTATATTTAACTTACTATAATTTTTCCTGATGGGTCTAACCAATGTAATAATTATACTCCTGTATGTACACAAAAGTATGAACATTCCATCATAATTTTATGTCATTGTATTCGAACATTTAGTATATTCCAAATTTCTGCAATCAATTTCACCAAAAAAAATTTACTAGTTTTTAAATTGATTATGTGCGGAAATTACTTACATCGATTTCTAAACAAAATTAACTTGCATTTAATTTAGTAGAAATAAATAAATTTTCTTCAATTCACGCAATAAAACATAAAGAAATAAACATTGAATTTATACTCTAATTATATATTCGCACACACATTTTTCGTAAATGAAAAGTACCTGCCTGCGAAGTCATTCAAAGTGGTCACAGAATATATATTTTCTACATTTTAACCCAATCGGAAAGCCCTTTCTACGTCTACGCGATAAAACCCGGAAATCGCACAATTTTTACCACTTAGTGCCGGTGGCCATACAATGTTGGAACATTAAGCGCAAGGAATGAGAATTTATGTACCTAATATGGGGCAAAGTTGCTGATACAATGTCTGCAAACATACTTATCTACTCCACTGCATACGATGTTCTAAATCTATAGGTAAGGTCTTTTCTATAGGTAAAAAATGAATGTGTACCTATAGGTCCTTGAGTAGAGCTCGTAAAAGGTTCAATGAAGATAGAAAACATACTTGGCAAGAGATATATTGCTTAATGTTAGGGGTTGTAAAGATATTTTTCTACTTAGTGTTAATGAATATTGGTCTACTGCTAAAAAGGTTTCTGTGTCTTTATAAGATGAAAATGAATGCATGGAAAACTGGTAAAGATTGATTTAGTTCAGGATTATTTAATTATCTAACAGATACCTGTTAGAAAAAGAATTATTAATTTCATATTGTCGCAAAAACGGCAACGTTTTCGCATTTGTAATAAAACATATTAGTTTTTTCCCCTTCGTTTAGAGTAATAGTTCTGTTATTAGTAACCAATTTAAATATTGAATACATTTGGCGATAATTTTGCAGAAATTCATTATTCACAATGAAATGAAACTACGTGATGTAGTATTATTTCTACTTTCTTTAAGTTCTTTACCACGACCTAGATTTGACTGAAAGACTGAATATATTGTAATACAATGAAACCTAGGTCGTAGTAAAGAACTTAAAGAAAGTAGAAATAGCACTTTATCATGTAGTTCCATTTAATTGTGAATCGATTTAAAAATAAATATTCAATAAAAAGATTGTTTGTTTGATTATTTTGATAATTTGATTCATGGTCTCGCTGTTCAAAATTACTTACCTTTCGTATTTCTTATTTTTTTTTATTTAAAATTACGCAAATATTTGCCAAATTCATTTATAATATATTTGAAAAATCCATCTAGTACTTATTTATGAACTGAGATGCTCATTACGAAATCTTGAAAATTATAAAACCTATAAAGTTGATGATACTGCAGCTATTGGAAATATTTTTACTGGTCATGAATAACAGTATTACCGTCTACGTATTTCGGTATGGAAAAAAAGGATTTTAAATTGGAAGTGATTTATATTTCCGTGCAATCCTAATTGGTCCATTTTTTTCAATCTAAAGTACCCCCTACTTTTTTAACTCTTTTAAAAACAGGAATGGTTTAAAAATATTTATATTATCTACATATTTACATCATTTTTTTACTCCCATGTATAATCAAAGGCGAATATATAAATGATTTAAATTCACTACCAACTATAGAGCTTTTTATATATTTTAAAGTAAAGATTAATAAATTACCAAGTGAGATATTTGACTTAATTACGATACTCTTAGAACTCGATAGAAATTTGTTATTCCTGTTTATTTGGCGAAACTTCGATTGTAGATCTAGAGTCGTGTTCGGGTAGTCTGTATAATGTTTGGCTAGAGTGAATGCTTTTGATTTATTAAGGGTATGTTTAAAGATAATTCTTAAATAATTATATAAAATAGATATTTTTAAGGTTTCATTACTTTAAATTTACAAAATATTTTATCATTGCTTGTCGAACAAAAAAGTGCATTCATTTCCCACATTTTCTTGAATTTATGTGTAAAAAAAACTCTATATTATTTAAGTGGTTTTCTAAGCCAACAAGGAAAAATTAAGTTAAAGTAAATTACGAATTGGTTAGTAGTAAAATATTAGGCGTGCAAACAGTTAAATTTCAACTGATTTTCAGCAGTAAAATTTTTGTAAAAACAATACACATCGTCACAATCACAAAAGAGAGAAATATGTAAAATTATGTGGTTTTGCATGTTAATATTAAGATTATACACACTTTTCTGTTTTTGTCAGAAAATCAAACAATAAAATACGTCATTTGACTTATAATCAGTCTTAGTGAAATTATGACACGTCATAAATCTGAGTTAATTCTAACCTTCATATATTTAAAAAAGAAAATAAAAAATAAGCGAGCAAAATTAAGTAATTTTCAAAAAAAAATTATTACGAAAAGCACAGTATTGAAAAAGTAAATTAAAATCTGAATTATATAATATCATTAATTTTAATTTCATTCTGAAATCAATATGTACATGCAACACCATAAAATTGTTGTTTCAGTTGGTAGCACTGTTGCGTTCGTCCAAAGACATGATTTCTTTGTTACCACTGCTATGTAGAATGTAACCTACAAGATCATTCATATAAATTATTGCAACCGTTAGCTTAATTTAATCGCACAGTTTTCCGTTTATAGCAAAATAAGCAGTATACGCTGATTCGTTTTTGTATATTTAACGTGTATCGTATTCATAACAAACTTTGTCAAAAAATGGATCAGTGTTTTGACCCAAAGAAGTGTCTATGAATAGTTTGAAAAAGTAGCAATAGTTCACATAAGTATTTTGCATTAAGATAAAGTTGGATAATTTTCCACTGCCAAAATTCATAATATTGTGTAATATTATATTCAAATTAGACCTAATTTTAAACAGTGCATTTGAAATATGTTGTTGATTACCCTTGAAGCAATGACGGAATAAAAAGGTGTCTGGTTTTCAAATTAGCCAATTACTTTTAGGGACGTAAAAAAACATGCCTAAAGACGGATATGAGGTTCGTTGAAAAACAAAGGAACTACGGTTGGAGAATTACGTGTTTAGAAATTCAATACTTTTATTGAAATAAAATTTAAAGCTGCATTGTATATAGTTATTGACTCAGACCCAAACAATACCTCAAATATAACTTTAAAATAGACCAATCTTCTGCTTTTATTTGATTTTATTATCCCAATATCATACTAAAACAAAAAGGTAAGAATAAACACTATTTTGCTTATTAATTACTGTTTTACTACAAGAAAATGCATTGTAAAATATATATTCTACAAAGCTTATATATTTAGTATGTACTTTATTATCGAGGATATATTAAACAACCACTTAGAAACACGCTATGTTCAAAACATGTGTAGTCGAATATAGTTAGAGCAATATCTCACGGAAGGATTACGGAAATATTTGTAAATTATTGAAAGGCCGCGAAGATTTTATTTGCTGTTACGTAATGCAGAGTATATTATCTAACTTTGGGAACATTACCTAATCACTATTTGTGGAATAATATTAAATTAAATGGGATAAGCTATCTTTGTGATGATGTATAATTTGGATTATATTACTCTTTACGTACATACAAAGTATTTAATTCAGCCATAAGTATCAAAGAAGTAAAAATTGGAAACAAATATAATAAGCTATTGATCTCCATTGGGATCAATGAACAAAATTTTTACGCCATGAGGGCAAATATATTTTCGTCAAATATACAGTTACAAATACGCAGTTTATTATTTATATAAATACATACATTCAGACGAATATACAAACACACACGCATATAAATATACATTTCTTTCTATTATCTCTAATGAATATGCTCTAAATTAAACGAGTGTAAATGTCGCTACGTCGATAGGTAAAATAATTTTACTGAGTTAAAATTTTGTCTTTTACAAGTGTAAATGTCGCTACGTCGATAGGTAAAATAATTTTACTGAGTTAAAATTTTGTCTTTTACATTCAGACGAATATACAAACACACACGCATACAAATATACATTTCTTTATATTATCACTAATGAATAGGCTCTAAATTAAACGAGTGTAAACGTCGCTACGTCGATAGGTAAAATAATTTTACTGAGTTAAAATTTTGTCTTTTACAAGTGTAAATGTCGCTACGTCGATAGGTAAAATAATTTTACTGAGTTAAAATTTTGTCTTTTACAAGTACTTTTTATAATTCTATTTCATTTGTTTAAAAATATCGAACAAAAATGAATTTTGAAACGATTTAAGGGAATAATTGACACAATATTGAAAAACTTCCGCTGCATGCACTAGAAAAATGTGCAAAATGTATTACTTTCATAGTAGGATTTGTTTAAGACTTAATGGAATGTGGAACTAAAACTTAAATTCTGGGTTTTTTTTAATATTTATTAATAAAATATTAAATGGTTTCGTCGATTGATGCCAACCAAAGTAAGTAATTATTATATATATTTTCTTCTTTTCTGGAGGTTTTTGGAGATCCAAACGAACGTAAATAATTTTGCCTTTGTAGATATATAAAACACGAATAAAATATATTTAAAAAATTCTAGCGATGAGAAATCTTTCGTGAATTATACCAATTATATCCTTTGCCGATTATAACGTGTAAAGAAATTGTTTCAAATGAATATCTGGCGTTTTAAATAAAATAATAATTAAGTTGATGATTTTAGGAGTTTCGTTTCAAAATTTAGGAGTAAAAAATCAGGTGTTAAAATAATGTTTTGAGAAAGGGTAAACATATTCCAATTTCTTTCCTCCACATCAGGACGTACCTGAAATTCATCTCCAATGAGGGATTGATCGTTAGTGTAGCAATGAATCTTATATTTATCAAGGGCTTGTGTTGGTTAATCAATTGTAACTTTGAAATCAAATAACTTGATTCCACAAATACAGAAAACAAACTTTTGTATTTCTTCACAATCTATACTGAAAAGCTAATTTAAATATATCTTAGCTTTTACCTTATTTATTCTTTAGGACTTGTCTGTTCATGGATTTTTAAAAATTAATACTAAACTTCAATTTCATAATTCTTAATTATTTTGTCCTTTTATTCATATTTATGAGAACCAAGAAAATAATTTCAAGAATTATTTTATCTCATGAAAAAATTTTCTAATTTTAATTTATATGACTTGTATCTTATTAACCTCTAATTGATGCATTTAAAAGCTAGAATATCCATATAATTATCCATTCATTTTGTCAAACTAATAAATTAGGACTAGAAGAATAATAATTACGAAGGATCAATTTTTTTAAATTTTCCAATGAAATTACTATTTTCTCAAAACCGTCATACAAAAATATGAAAAAAATTAAGTTTTGCCTTTTGACCCGAAAAATCGTGGAAAAAAGAGCATTCAAAACAGGTGAAAATTTCTGGCAATCGTAATTTCAGAATTTTTAATAACAAATTAACAATAAAATCGCAATACGAGTAAATGAAAATCAAAGGGGAGTAAGATATATAGAATTGATTGTCGTAATACATTTAATTAAAACCTTTATCTCTTTGCAATAGGTATAGCGACAAAACGTCGTTAGATTAGATGAAATAAATCATTCCCATCCTGAAATAATGTTCATATATTGATGAAATGCAAAAGAGATAACAGAAACTGAAGTATCGAATATATTTGGCGTTAATTTTGTAGAAATTCATTATTCACAATTAAATGAAACTACGTGATGTAGTATTATTTCTAATTTTTTTATAAAGAAAGTAGAAATAATACTACATCACGTAGTTTCATTTAATTATGAGAAACTGAAGTATTTTAAAAGATTACTTACACCCTTCTACATGATATAATTCTACATGTAAACTCGGCTAGGCAGAATAGGATAACGACTAAATATGAAGAATTGTATTTTCATCACCCGTTGCCACAATTTATGCAACACTTTCGTTTGTGTCTTGATAAAGCTTACATTTTTCCCACTATTCTATATCCCCACCACTGATTTCAATTTATCACCTTGAAATATTTCATGACCCATAACTAACTTATTGAATTGAAATTCTGCAGGGCAAAACTACTTTGTCCACTTTAAAATTACCATATAAGAGTAGCGATATTGCAAGATAAATGTTCAAATTACGGTATCAATTTATTAGATAAGTAATATTACAGGAAATGTAGCTGACAGCCAAGTCGGTAAGAGGAGAATTGTTAAATTGTATTCTAAATTTATAGTCGTTGTTATCTTTTTGAGAATTCGACGTGATTGGGTTAGAAGTCACGGAATGGTTATCATTAAAATGCTACTTAGAATTTGCCCTATTTATGTGGATTTTGACTCCAAACAAACAAATAATACAGTTTCGCCATGTCCGTTTATCTGTCAATCTGAGTATTATAGCCGTTAAACTCGCAGGCTATTATTACTTATTAACTTAAATTTTGTCCATTCATATATACTTATTACACTTAGAAAGTTTTTCATTTTTAGGTTAACGCTAACTGGTGGAAATTTTTTTCTCATGTACTATTATATGGGAAGCCGTTGAATTTGTCTTTGAAAATATCAAAAAATATCATGAATATTTTTTTGATACAGAGGTCAGTTTACAAAATATTAAGCTTTAAATTAGCTATTTTATAGTTGCATGTTCCCATTCCCAGTTTAACAGTAACTTTTGTATAACTGAAAATTATTGATAATATTAGTTTATTTACAGAAATTAAAGAGAAAATCATTATAACTACGTAGGCTCTACAATTTTATGAGAATTAGTCGGAAAAGTCATGATATGGATTCGGGAATGCAAAAAATTCATAGACAATCCACACAACTGACTTTGTCAACAGCTAACATTTCTTTCTATTTCAAAATGTATTTTTAAATTTTAACCTAAAAGGGCCAATGTCCAATAAATTACAACTCCAATTATACGTAATAAAGAAAAAAATACTTATTATGAAAGACATATAAATTGATCTTAATTTTCCAGATTTATTTTTGAAACTAATATAAAGTTTATATTAAACGACCAAAAGTTTCCATGTGCTTAAGTGTGAAAGGAACCATCGCATTGCCAATTACGAGCATAAGAGATTTATTAGTAATATCTGGTATACTACCAATAAATCTGTAAACTACTTATTGGACAAGTTTTTTTAAGTAAATTTTATTTGCGTAGTATAATTACATGTGACGAATAAGTATTTAGCAATTTGCTATCATATATGTATTGTAAAGGACATCAAAAGATATTTACATCCTGGTTTATTGCGTATAGCTAAAACTGTATCATTATTTCAGTTTTGGCTATACGCAATAAACCAGGATGTACTAATGTTCTCATATCATTTTTTTTTCAAACAATGCCATATTTCGTTTCTCGTTTTTAGGACGCAGTCCTAAAAAATTTAAAACTTGTTATAAAAAAATTAAACGATATTTTTAAAATCGCTAACTTTGTTACGGATAGGAGATAACAGCTGAAATGATTTTGTTAGGATTTCGAACCTTAAAAGGAAGAAAGGAATACCTCAGGATTATTTCGTTGTCCATCTGTCAGTCTGTCAAACCATTTTTCCCAGAAACGCGTGAAGGTATTAAGTTGAACTTAATATGTAATATTTAGGTTCCATTGGGGTTAAATAAAAATAAGATTCTAAGTTAGTGACGGAGAAGAAATTTAAAACGACAATTTATGCCGCACATTTTGACACTAACAAATTACTTAAACCAATAGAGATCTTTCCGTTGACTAAGAATCTTAAAATTTGACAAAAAGCAAGATCTTACAGCACAAGTAAAGAAAAAAAAGGAAATCGTTAATTTGTAGTTACATCATGTATCTTTTTTTTTAAATGCGTGCCTGTGGAATGTATATTTTTATTTTATAGGCAATATATTTTTATTACAAAAATAAAATTTTTGTAAATAATTTATTAGGAATATTACATACCATTAGATGTTAATCTGTACCCCAAATCCTCGTAGTGCGCGTTCCCCTCGTACTTGGAAAGTTTTTTTTATAACCCGTAACAACCACTGACGGCAAATTACTGGCACCGAGATTCAATATATTTTTAAGTCACACAAGATTCTGCTGTGATAAATTGGATTAAGTTACTTTAAACATTGCGGAGAAATATAAATATTTAAAGTAGCAATTATGGAATAAATTTAATTTTAATGAGGTCAACATGACAGCGTATTTATCACTTTTGTTATTTGTTATAGTTAAGCTGATGTTGCTCCTGATAATTTAGTATTCTTCCACCAACCCATTCCCTAGCCAATTCCATTAATTATTTAATTCCAAAATAAATATAACGAAACCATGTTTTGCAAGCAGCTCCTGACAAGATAAATGGATGCTGTGAAATGTAACACGATTTTGGGTTGAGCTGGTAACAATAGATTCATAAGTAGCATAATTGCAATTTGCCTTTTAATGTAACTTTGGTATTTAATATCTCAGAAGAGAAGGAAAATATAAGTTTACCTCCGTTTATTAAACCAGACATAAGTTATGCATAAAAATTTATCACATTTATAATTTTGCCGTATATCCAACCGTTTTTATCTAATAATTTTTACCATGCGCACATGCACAAGCTCATCGGGTTATGGATATTTACGATGGATTTAAAATCTTAAATTGAGAAATTGACTACCATAAACTGGTGGGATGATGGGAGAACTTCGACCAGCAAATATTTTATTAGATGTTGTCCCATAAATTTACACCAGACGAACAAAAAATATTTTTGAAGAGCTTTGTTCTTAACCTAGCCTTGCCCAATTTCTTTTGACCCAATCGTTTTATTTTTGAGGATGATTTACATGCTACCTAAGATAGTTCAATCAAAATAGTTGCACTTAGATAATAAGTAAATTAAAGTATATAAAAACTTTAATAGTATAGTTCAAGAAAGTCTTCCTACTTTAGGATATAAACATTGTTATTATTAGATATAACTAAAAAAACGCTATTATCTGGTTACGATATCATTCAATAAGTCGTTTAAAATACCCTTTTTTGAAATAATATATTTGTTTTAGTCTCCTTTAAAATATTAAGAGGATGAAAGGAAACATTTTGCAATTCTTCACATAAATATTTTATTGCATTTCTGAGAAATCTTTGTTACCTATTGTTTTGTTGTTTCCATCATTTTTGTACGTGTCACTTGTTTTAGATGAAATCGAGTCAGTCGACATACAATCACTGCTGCTCCTGAATATCATTTTTAAAAATTTTCTGCATTATGTTATGGGATACTTCCATCGGCTAATCTGCTTAATATGGTTTTTGGTATACTCCAAACTAATATCTCATTTTATGTGTAAAGATTTGTGCAAAGATTTTAAAAATAATAAATAAAAAATCTGCCTTTAAATTTTGTAAGCTATCGGTATGGAAAATTACAATCGCGCAATTTTTAGAATGCGTCTCAAACGCTTTGCCCTTGTTGAGCGGTGTCCTTTGACCTGACTGAAGGACAACTCTGAAGTTTTATAGTTTTTACACGTATATCGTCTTATGTACAATTTTGTATTATTTAATACACGTATATCGTCTTATATACAATTACGGGTACCTAACATCCAGACACCTTATTCCATACACAAGACTTATGCGGTTCAAGAATTGTTGTTAGATATTTAATTTATGGTTATCGAAATTGTCAGTTCAATCTATAAACCTTGGAATTTTCAAAAGATATATTTTTCATGAATGCAAATCTTCACATTCCTTTCCGTTTTTTTACCTTAAGAAAAAGAAATGATATCATATAATACTACGTTTTATTATCATTTATTTTGAACTAAGTACATTTTTAAAAAAAAATTCGTTAAATTAAATGAATATCAAACAGTTTGGCTTTGTTATCCATACATCACACTATAATTGGTCTGCCCAAAAATGTGTAGAAGTCGACCATCATTATTCCGAAAATGTTTGTAACGCTGCCGAGAAATTATGTTTTCAATAATAGGATGTGGAAAATTTAAATAATAAAACTAATTAAAATTTATCTTAGGTAACTCTATATAATATCATAGCGAACAATGACTAAACTCCCTGTTCAAAATGATTCCATAGCTGTACTTATTTACATAGGAAAGTTACAGGTAAGTCATATATAATGGGCAGTTTGTTCAAAGTTTTGTCAATAATAATCTTTTTCTTATTGGTCGATTACCATTATAAAAAAATCATTTCTTGATTACAATGAACAAATCATTTCTTGATTACCTAACCTAACCTAACCTAACCTATTCGTACAATATAAATTGTTAACCATATTTTTCAAATTATTTTCTAATACTTTCTTCTGTTTCAATTAATAAATAACTAATATTTTAACAAATATAAATGTTCTGGATGATAAACGTAGAATTTTTCATTTTCATCATAAATATCACCTAATGTGAAATTTCGAATAGCGAAAAATGTGTCGTTCAACTATTCTTTTTTGTGCAAACGAGAATCTATTACTACGCAATAGAGCATTAATATTTCTTGTATTTTCAAAGTAAATCTTAGCAGTTAGTTTATAGTTAGTGTGTAATATTAAAATAAATCGAACGTAATAATATATTATTATAATTGTTTAATAATTAGATGGAAATTTGAGTGAGCGGAAGAAAATAATGACAATGAGTACATTTTGGTGTTAAACAACAACGAAAAAAAGGAATAGAAAAAACAAAGACATTTCTTTTAATTGAAGTGACCAACTGGGTAAGTCTGTTTTCCGGTGTAATTTTGGTATGTATTCAAACTATTCGAATATCGAATATAATTTGGTTAATTTTCTTGAAGGGTTTTAGTTCAAATAAACTCTGGGCAAAAATGTCTCTCAAGAATATAATTGGACAAAATATAACTACTTCCGCGAACCGGATTTTAATATTTTAGGTTACATAGATATTGAATAGAGGTAAATCGTCTCAGCCATGCCAATAACTATTTACTATGGGTTTTGTTTAATTTCATAAAATAATTACTCACAAATTTCTAACTAAAATGTATGGTACGATTATTTGACCAAGCAAATAACACTGTTAAATATTTCAGTAGTTAACAGCCAAAAAACTTACAACTGAACCATTTTAAAGACTATAATTACAATGTAGTAATAAAATTTGCTAAAGTAAATAAGTTAATTATATTTTTAAATAATGTTAGAAATTCATAAACACATAAGCCTTGTTCGTTTTGAAATAAACTCTTCAAAACGAAAGTTTTGATTGTTCGAAATTATAAAAATGTGAAAATCTTCAAAAATAGTACCCTCTAAAACCTGACGTCATAGTCAGGATGAAATAAAGGCCAATAAAGGAGGGGTGAAATATTTTTCATATTTTTGCTTATAATTTTAACTTGTAATATTCCTATAAGATATCTCGTGTCTTAAGATTACTTCTATCCCAATATACGTAATCATATCACAAAGTTCGGGCAGTACATAAATATTTTTTGTAATTTTTAAATACTATAATGATCGTTAGATTAATTCTGTGTCTATTATTATGAACCAATCTTAATTGTATTCTGTCAAATGTCATTAATTTTGATTGTAGTTTTAAATTCAAATTAGCAAGAAAACCATATAACCACTTCAAAACTATATATTTAGCCATTGTTTTACTCTATCCATTTTGTCACGAAAAAATTCATCAAAATCTGCGTTGATTTTGTTATTTTTATTGTGAATAAATATTTAAATAGAATAAATTTTCTGTTGATGCCAAAAACAACTCTGGTACATAAAATCCTGGCACATAAATCTGAGACCTTAATCTTATCAAAAATATTTAGCAAACATATTGCTTACAAAAATTCGCTTTGTATCGTCTTGATAATTACATTCTATTCGACATTGTACGAGACGAGGATTTAGTAGTGCCATTTGTTAAATAGACGTAGGAGGTGCAAGTATGAATGCAATGTCAATGGAAAAGAGACCAAGTCGTTAAAAATTTCCTTCGGAATTTTTTAATTGGGCTTTACGCCCAAGAAATGGAAGGAAATAGTGACTTTTATTAGCACGGTTTAAATTTTGCTTTGTATTTGTATTTCTCAGTTCATATATAGGTTCTTAATATAACTGCACATTAACGCAAGTACAAGACATAATTTTTACAACATAAAAGTAAAGTATTTAATGGCCCTGCATTTTTAAATATACATTTTTTCGATCTTTAGTTCTTTGCGCATATGAGCGCTATCTTGGTCCATTGTTTATTCATTTCATAAAATTGCAATTTAACTATTCATTAAAAAAATATTCTTATATGGAAATCATAGCCTAAGGGTTTCGTTTACATATATCTATATATGGGAGTATAAATATTTAAGACTCGATAGTATGACCATACAATTATTTGCTTATAATTATGATAAATTTTATCATTAAGTGTTTTTAGTATATATTTAATAGACGTAAGAAAATAATAAGTTTATTTATAGATGACCTTTAATCTACTTTTAATAATATTATAAATAGTTATTTGATTTTTCAGTACTTTTTTCTGTATACGTATTCGATTATTAAAAAAAGCTTGAGTTCTATTTTTTTTTCAAAAACGGAAAATTCGTGGAGTTCCATTTTTCCCTAAAAGACCTACAAATTCTAATCTTTTAACCTGTCTGATCTGATCAAAGAAAAGGAAGAAAAGGCATTATTATAAAGCAACTTGTACCGTACCTAACAATGGTATGATGTGTACCTGTGGAAAGGTTTCTTTAAGATGCATATTTGTTATTAATAGGACTTATCTCAATTACTGGCACATTAGTAGTTTTATCATTCTTAATTTGACTAATTATGCGACACATAATTTTTTAAATTTATTTGATTAACTGTAAGAGTTATTACTAGCAAATGACAATTATTAGATAAGTAAGCATCAGTTATTAATTTTAAATTATTTTTCGTTATTTTATTCCTTTGCAGGTAACAACAAAAATGGTTTGACACATAAAATGTACCACGTTATAAAAAACCACATATTAAGACAAAACAAGCACACAATAAATTAGTTCGTTCCACAACACATTATGAAATCATATTAAATCAATATTTTCGGCATCAAAGCTATGGCTAACACCAATTCAAAACTATTTAAAAATACCTAATTTTTTGCACAGTAGAATATATTGTAAATCTAATATACTCCTTACGCATCAATAATTATGACATTGTTCCTAATTAATAAAACCTGATTATCAGGTTTTTTGTCATCTGTGTCTGTTTTTGCGTCTATTTTACTTAACGAAACTGCACCTTAATGATTCCTCACATTAATTGTATCACAGAATTACTTTCATATGACTTGTAACGTACCATTTACTCTCGTCGTAAATTTAAGTGTAAAATTGTATCTATGAAAAAAATCAGTATGTTTTTTCTTCAGCACAGTCGATAACCAATAACCTCCCATCAAAACCAGAATAAATTTTAAATTGCAATTAACTTATCACAATATCGCAAAGCATGACAATGCGTCAGGTGCATTCTAATTGTAGTGATCGAGCATTTCCAGAAACACGTACCGCAATAATGTCTAGAGATCAGAATATCAAGGATGTAGGGCCTTTAATATTTTTTCAATTTGATAAACCATAGTTAGAGAACTTTAAAGCATTTTCGACAAACTGCGGCAACAAAATTAACTTAGTGGAACTCACAAATAAATTAAATTACGTGATGCAGTATTATTTCTCTTTCTTTAAGGGTTTTACCACGTTCTAAGTTTCGCTGTATTACAACATTGTGGTGGGCTATTAGCCCACCTGAAGAAGAATTTATCTTAACCTAGATCCAGGTAAAGAATTTAAAGAAAGTAGAAATAATATTATATCACGTAGTTTCATTTAATTGTGAATAATGAATTTCTACAAAATTAACACCAAATATATTCAATATTAGTGGAACTCAACAAGAAAAGATCATTTTTAAGTTAATGCATAGTTAGATGCAGAACAAGGAAACTATATCCCGATCTATTAAAGAGTTTGACAAATGAAGCCACCTGAAAAAAAATGTCAGAAATCCGTTTAAGGAACGCAAATATTTTGCTCATCGGTTTGAAAAATAGTGGATAAAACTGAGTAAATCAGTTTCATCTACGTGCGGGAATATGTCTTTTCTAACCTTTAATTTAAGTTACAAGTTCAAACATAGTTAAAGCTGAATTAAACGGTGTTGAAGCAGCGATAGAAGATCTCGCATATAATGCTTTCACTGTGGATCTAAACCTCTAAATTTCCAATATAGTCCGATGCTGAGACCCTAAAACCCTCAATATCCGAAGAAAAATATTAAGAATCCTCTTTTAAGTAGAAACATCATAACCTAATTTCTAAATAAAGAGAAAAAATCCCAAGGCCAAGTAACACTATTTATCGCAAAAAAAATAAGAAGATAATATGGTAACATATCGTCCTAAATTTAATAATTCTAACGCTTCATTTAATTCAAGACAATCTAAAAATTACGGTCATAAACCCAACTACAATTCGCCACCGCAAATATATTTTATTGAACCTGACAGTCAAGATGATCGTAAAGTAAATATAAGCCCAGCCAAAAATAATTTGAACGTATTAGTATTTTACCTGGGAATCGGGTGGGATAAAATTTGTTCAAAAAGGCACCATTTACATATACGTCGAATTCGAACAACGGAATAAGTAACCTGTCAAAGAATTATCGTCAAACAAAATTGATAAATAACATTAAATCTCCGCAAGTAACGAGCCCCAAACAAATCGTTACAAAAAAAGTGGCAACGGATAGGTTACCTAGCTCCAAACGCACAAAAAATCAAACAACAAATTTATAATTCATGAATGGGATCAACACCAAATAACACAGCCCCTTAATTAACGCTAATGGCCAGCCCCAAAACCACTGCAGTCAACCAAATAAACATTCACATGTAATAATATCAAATGATAATATAATCCATGAAAAACTCAATCAAATATTTAAAATCTCTTCCACGAATAAATTTTTCTCGCACGTAAACCTCATTTGTGTTAAGGTTTAAACGTCCAAAACACGCCCTACTAATCAACTAAAAAAAATTCGATGCAGATTCTTGACGAAAATTTAATTTCATATGAAAGATTAAACTAAAATAACGATGCCATTACAGACACATGCTATTTTGAATTAAAAGAACTTGCAACCGAAAACTTAATCTAGACCATTAAATTTCATTTATTCTCACATCACTAATTAAATAAAATTGCTGAATTATTTATAATACTAACAACACAGATAATTATCTTTTAGAGAACCATTTTACAATTAGCCACGTGTACCGTCAAAATCATTGACGTCTATCCTAAAAAAAGACACCGCATTCAGCGGGAAACGCAAACAGGAAATTGCATTTCTAACTTTTAAGTCAAGACATACATCCGCCTTTTTCTTTCATACCCGGATTTCTCAAAACCTTACATATTTTGTGTACGACGTATTCAATTATACCTTTAGCGTCATTCCGTTTTAAAGAGATGCAAGCTAACATTAATCAATCGTCTTTGCTTCTCGCACGCTCACAAAGGAAAATTCAATTTCGTAATTCTAGAGAAGGAAAGCTTAGCGACCATTTTAATTATTAGTGATCACAAACCTCCAAGGAGCTTTTTAATTCTAAAGATCTTGGATCTAGGTTAGTGAGATAGCGTCTCGAGCTTTAAGAATACGACTCGATTTCTTGAGCACATAGTAAAGTAAATTGCAATACTGATGCTTCATCTCGTTCTCCAGTGAATTCGACTCTGATTTAATTCCGAACGACAGAATTGATCACTCTCAAGGACCCTCCAAACGAGGTTCGAGAAAATGTGGAAAACCCTGTAGAAAACGCTGAAAATGTAACTCATTTTCTAGAGACAACTCAAATTTCAGATGCGTTAGAATCTATAAATAAAGACGACAGTTATTTAACTTATTTTCAAACGATATTTGGCAATACTTTCACTCCAAAATTATAATTAGATAACGTAATAAAATCGTGCTTATAAATTACTGTAAATCCATAAACATTCAAACGCCCATTGATCTTGAAGAATCCAACTATTATTTACACGAAATAATTAATAACCTAGAAAATGCAAATGAAGCAATATTACTGCACTCTTTTATTCCATTTAATTAAAAAAAAATTGTTTTTCTCTTCGCAAAGATTAACCTTTTTGAATACTCACTTCAAGATATTTATAAAAGATGTCAGTATTTATGAAATGAGCTAATAATTAGTATAAATAACCTTAAAAACAAAATAGCAATAACCGACTTTAGAAGCTCTTTTAACAAGCAGAGATTTTATAAAATATAAACCAATGCTAACTTTTTATTTCACAATACTGCAATTAAAATTAACATTCTTCAAATCAATTTCATCTAACCATCATTGAGCCAAATCATAAAAATTCTAAAGAAAAATTAGGTCATTCTAATTGCTGGATTTCTTGGTTTCACCCACATGTTAAATAATGAATTCAAAAATATACTACTGGCAAAACATGTTACACAATTATTCGTTGCGATAACCATGCTTTTCCTTCTACCTGTTAAATGTTTGTAACTCCTGATTATACTAATGATATATAATTCTCTGTTCTAAAATTAAAGCTTGTTTTTAAGTGATGTTGAAATAATTCAAATTGCATAAATTACATTAAATTTCATTTCATCAAAGCATGCGTGATTGTAAATTGTAGCGTGGGCACGACGTAAACCAAAAAGAAATTAATTACACTAATTATTCATTTAAAGACAAAGAACAAAGCCAATAAATAAGAGTTTGTGGTTAAGGAGTGATACTTAACGAGACATGTTGTCAATGATAACATAAGAAGGTACACGGCTAATCTGCCACGCCCCCTCTTAAGAGATCGCATTGGTCAAGGTAAAATTTAGTATTTTAAATTGTCGAAAACGCTTAGAAAATCTAAATAAATTTAGTTGCGACGTAGGAAAAGTGCTAAGTCTTTCACTACTTTCTTGTATAAGTTTTCGATTGTAAAACGAAATGGACTTTAACGTAAATTTCCTTTAAAGTTCTTTAAATTAAGTTACAATCTCTTTCAATTTGTGTATAATGAATTTAGTAATTATAAGTTAATTTGACCACAGAAGAAAACATTTCGATATTTTAGACACATATTGCACTATCAGCGTTACTAATTTCCTTACCATGCTAATCTTTTTTAAAATATTTATTTTCAATATTCTTTTAGTCATATAACTCTACTGACTTTTCTTGAAAATATTTTATAAGAACTATAGCGACGGTAAATTTTGTAATTAAAAAAAATATTTTTAATTTTATTAATAACATGCCATATAATTTGGAGGGGCAATTTGCAAATGCAAATTTTTTCATATTTTAAAATTACTTATTTAAAAGATATTTAAAACTGAAGTATAACGGCAAAAACAAAAAGATCAGCGAAGGTACGAAAAGTTGAAGGTCGTGTAGCACGTTTACATTCCCAATGAACTGTGAGAAGCGCAGAAACCGAAGTATAACAAAATGAACGAATTGAAGACCCAAGAGTCAAAGGGTACAATCTTACAATAAAATACTGCGAACGCAAGCCACCCATGAAAACACCACGCTACGAGAAGCGCGAACGAGGACAAATATACGATACAAACTAATAAATGAAAAATTCCACTACGACCTGACGAAAGCATATTGCAAAAATAAACATCTGTCAATTTTGCAATATTAAAAAATTTAATAGAGGAACACCAATAATCTGTTGCATGAATAGAAAAATTTGATTACCGCCATTGGAAGCACCTCCGCAGGTATTAATACATTACGTGACCGAGGAAACCCAGAATTAAAATACTTTCGTCAGATTATAAAATCGTAGAAAGCCTGTTTTCAAATGACTTCTTTCGATGCCACTTCGATCAACATTAACAGAGATGAAATCGATTATGTTTTTTTTATTCAAGAATAAATCTATCACAAAATGGTATCATTACTACAACTACTCAACAAATTTTGAACATTTCTGAAAGTATATTTCATCGGAAATAAAAAAATTGAAATTGATCAACGGCGCGAAAACATCAGTGGATTGAGAAGAGAAGTAATCCAAGATGTAAAGATGACACAAATGCAATCAACTTAGTCACATATTCAAAACAGCACTAAGCCGAATAATTTCTGATTACTATAAAGTTATGATTCTAGCCGACAAGAGACCACCTGGAGAACACGTACGTCAATTTAATGCGCCTCAGAAAGACGAAGTTGCCTCTGTAATTGTGGACAATGAAACACAAGCCGTGACATAATTGTACAACAAAGAAAAGAAGGACTATAACACAATGTTGAGATACACCGTTCATATGATGCCCTTTAATATCCTTTAATATTTCTGCACGGATAGGATGGATATCATTTTAATGTGAAACAAAATCATTCTGAAAAGGAGTTGTATGCTTACCGCTTAATGATCAGAGATAATAAAATATACAATCACATTTTCAATACTCGCCGTTTATTCCAGAAATTCCTGGTAGATATGTATGCAAAAATAAAAGAGCAACAGTTGCTTTACATGAGACTGAATCTGAAAAAACTACGCACAGAAGAATACATTCACCTTCGAGACACGCTCATGAATGACAAAAATATTGATGATATTGGAACAATGGTAATCTTACCCTTCTTATATTAGAAGTCCAATATAAAACATATTATATTTTTCACTATGCTTAAGTAAATATAAAATTTTGGACGAAGGTTTCAAGGTAGAAACGAGCACATAATACTTTCATATTTTTTTTCATGACATAATTTTATTACACTGATCAAAATGTGATGGATGAGTTATTTGTTAAGAGTGAATATAGCAGAATGATCCAAAAACTTTTCAGCCTCACTTATTTTCGTAAACGACCAAGATATATAAAAAAAAAGCGAAAAGTTTGCCTACGAAAGGTTCTAAAATTATTTATGTCAAGAATTCGAAACAATGTAATAAAAACGATCTAAGAAAGGGGCGTTGGAAAACTTATACATAAGTTCAAAATGCACAACAGTGAGTCATATCCATATTGAATAACTCTACACTTTTTTGAATACTTAACCAAGTTGATTCAATCTATATGGTAAAAAATATATGAGTAGACAAACAATATAATTTTTTTTATAAATATTCGCTACATTGAGTTACTACCTAATGAAGATAGTACTGAAGCTCCACGAAGATTAAAATTTTTTTGAATATTTTAACAACTCTTTTTAAGAATAGTAAGATAATCGACTTTTTTAAAGTTGTCGCATATGCGAATCGTTTCATTGCACATTTAAATTCTTTTTTTTTTAAATTGAAAAAATATTTAAACCATCCATAATTTTTTATTCCCACCCCATTTTTCTAAAATCGACCTTAATTTTATGTTTAAAATTTAGTGGAAACCTTAATGACACATGCACACATAAATACGTTTAGGTATTTATGTGTATACCATGAGTTTCATGTGATCCCGCCGGAAAAGATTATTTGACTTTACTTAATATCTGAGATCAATAAATTTTTTATTTTTATTTTTAGAATTAATTCGACTTCCATTCTGCAAAACTGTAAATAAAAATTGTTGTACATATAGCTTGTAATCATTTTAAATGGATTATTTAACATATTTTTTTCTTTAAACAAATATGTACAAAAACATAAATTTCTTTGTGTGGCAATAATTGTAATTGAGAATGTTAACAATTTTCCATATAAACCCTAACCAAATTGAAAAAGGCGTTTTATTTCCAATACAACACCTATTACCTTATATTAAGTAAAATAATGCTACTTCAAAATAATAATAACCAAATCGTCTTTTCTTCTAATTACTTATTTTTTTGAAGTCTGACAATATTTCCAATAAAGCATATCGAGGTATCGTTTTAAATCGTCGTTATGTCCACTTCCTAACGGAAACAAATTTTTTAGTGAAATAATTACACCTTAAATGTTTGTAAATTTTGTAATTATACTATTGTCTAAAACTTGAGCAAATAAGTATAAGTCTGAATTAGACGAGATTATGCAGTTCTTATTACGTATTTATTTAATTATAAATAGTATTCAAAAGTAGCACGAATAATTAATCAATAGATAATTATATTCCTCAACAGTTGAAAATCTATGTCAGTTTTAACAATCGACCATGATAGTGCATCAGGTTGGTCAAATTAAGCAATATCGGAAGTGTACAAATATTCGATATTCTTTAAATATATCTAAGTTAATATTTAAGGTAATGACTTTATTGTTGTGCGATCTTTCAAGGATCAAGTAAAATAAAAACGAAAACTACTTTAACATAAACAAATTACCTTTAAAGAAAAGACACGTGGAGTTTTAGTAGTTAATTCGTATCAATTCATATGCCTGCTTAAATCTGCTAATATTTTAAGAACCGTTATTTCTATCCGAATATTTCTATTGTGCGGACCTTGATTTATTTATATTATTGTCGTTATTGAGGGACGATGATTTATATCATCAAATGATAATATGACAATATCAATGTCATATGATAATATTGATGAGATTATTTCGACCACGATTGAACTCAATAAATTGTAAACGTTAACGCGGCTTTGTCATAAAATGCTAATCGAAGTTGATCATAACTTCCTTATTGATGTAAACTAGAGGTCCTTTACCAAAAATAAAAAAAATAATTGAAATTAGTTCCACAATAACTAGTAATTAACCAGCAACTCTGTATTACTAAAAGTTAACAAAAACTCCTCGTAGTCAATAAATTTTACAATATATTTTTAAACTTTTGAAGTTTCAATTAGTTTTTTTGTAAAATGGTACTTTATGCCGATGTAAATAATTTTAAAGTAAGTGTTGTATTTTAAGTCGATTTTCTTCATTCGTCAACTTTTTGCACAAACAATTAATTTGAAATGTGTCCATTAAGTCCAGAGAAATAAAATATGAATAACACTCGTACGGTCAAACTTTTCAAAAAAAGCATGTACATGTAGGTGTTTGTAAAATAGATGATGAGGCTAAAATAAATATTAGTGTATAAACTTATCGAACTGCAACTTACAAATATTTAACAATTATATCATGGAACCTTATTCTCTTTATTGTTACAATTTAAATACTTTACTTTCGATATTAATAGGATTGGCTTATGCAAATGTTAGATATGATATATCTTCCCATAAATGCATAGATGTGAATTTTTGTGTATATATTTATTATGTCGTTTCATAGGTGTTTTGCGGAGGCCAGGTTTTTCTAGAAATGTTGTCAAAAATGTTATATTTTATTATATGTTATAAGTAGATCTAATAGTGCGTGGTTTCAGTGAGCAAGAGTAAAAGACGATTCAATTAGTGATTACAATAAAGGAAGCAGATTTAAGTGAACTTAAAATACGAACTCCTTTAAATTATTAGTGTAGGTATGTTCATTATTATTACTGTTAAAATGTAATTTTTCTGAAGCAACTAGTAAAAAGTAATGAGGAGAAAACTATACAGGTAAATCGTTTATGAAAACCGAAAATCTTAATACAAGTTAATATATTCTTCTTTTAGTTACTTCATTACCTGAACCAGGAATAAAATTCAGAAAGGTGATGTTAGCTAATGATGAAACATAAATTTCATATTTTTTGATATTTAGATTGACTGTATAACAAAATGTTTAAAAGAATTCAAGTTTACTTTCTCCATAGCAGCACTTGGCCACGTACTTCGTAAAATATTCCTTAAAAAGAACACGACTTTGGCTGAGTTCTGCTCCTAGTCTCTTATCTCATTTAGCCAATATTTTGCTATTTTAATTTTCACTGGAATATTACAAAGCCACTATATCTAGAAAAAAATTGAAAATTGTAAAACATTTCCAAAAAGCACCTATCAAATTTATTAAATCACACAGACGTTTCGTGCATTGCGGGCATGCGGATTATACTGAGGCATCATCAATACCATACCACAATTTACCGATAGCCGAACCCATATGAGTATCTAAATACTAAAAGATAATAGTATTATTTAATTTACGAAAATATCGATTATGCTTGAAAATTCAACGTTTCTCTGCAGTTCTTCATCCATGGGCTCTGTTTATGACAGTTACCTTTCCTTCCTTTTAAAGATGTTTAATGTGATATATATTAGGACAGGATGATATAAGTATAATTACGCTTAAAGAGATAAATATTAAGGGCAAGATAATCCAATATTTATATTTGTATATATTTCTTAAAATAATTTATAGGTAAATCGGAGCTAAATAGAGCTAAATAGCGATTGTAACTAGCTTTAAATTTTGATCACTTTTCGGTAATAAATTGACATTGAAATGTAATTTTGTTTTTCAATTATTATTGACATGCACGATGAGTGTGGATATTGGGTTAGGTGAGAAGTTAACATAATTAAAAGTAGAAAGAGAAAAAAGGATGTACAAATTTAATATGTCACAAAATATAATTCATAAACTAATTCTGCTGACATTTATTATTTTGTTTTAGGATATACGTTGAAAACATTTATTAAAATGTAGCACAATATTCCTTAAGTATATAAAGGAATTTCTTTTTCAGTATTACATTTTTCAGTATTTATTATGAGAAATAATCTATACAGATATAGAGCTTTTATGTACGAATTTAAATTTGAACTCTGGTTCGTTGTGTCCTTGTTTTGTTAAATCAGTTAACAATTATTAGATAAAGTCTATATTCATGAACATCTCAGTTACGGACCCCATACGGAATTGTTCTAGCAAATATTGTAAGTCGTAAGGAATTCCAAACTGCTAGTGGCATACGGGAAATGAATCTGGAATCGGTATTCATTTGGAATATTCAATTGTTTATAGTTTTTAAGTTTTGGAGAAAGTAAATAATAATTTAATTTGCTTTAGGCATCATGTTTATATTACGTGACGAAATAAACACATGGATTAATTTATTACATAAGGAAATTAATACAACACACCCATCGCCAGGTAAGCCAGCTGCGAACGAAAAATAAAAAATTTTTAAACGCGTTAATGGAAGCATTTTGAAAGAATATATACATACGTTGTTTAGGAATTTTCAGAAATAAGAACTTGGAAGAAGGCAGCACATGAGTTGCAGTGAACTTAAAAACTTGTAACAAAAAGGGCGTAACCGAAAAAGGTGAAACTATTATAATATGCAATAAACACTAGATATATGCGTTTTATCTTATTACCACAAAAATATTACGATTGGAAAGGGTAGAGCTATGATAATAAACAATAAAAATCAAGTTCATCATCATTTCTCCGGGTTCCTTCGCTTTATAACAGAAAAAAAACTTACTGATTTCGGAATGTACTGGTATTGTCAAATAAGCGAAATTACATTTTATATTTCAATTTTATTGGAATAATCCCTTTGTAATCCATTAAGTTTACCTTCCATATTTTAATTAGTTCCTTTTAGCAAAATATTGTTAAAGTTACTCTTTTAGGATTTTGCAGATTATTCAAAGTATAGAAAATTTACGGTTAATATTTTTGAAAATTTTACGGACTATAAGCTGAATTTCATTCAAGATTTACGGTGTGTACAATTTCGCCCTTATATAAGAGATTTAATAACAATTTAGAAATTAAGTGTTATGAACATATTTAATTAGTCTAATATATTTCATTCGTACTTGTTAACAACCTAAGTTTATTCATTATCATAATAAGTTTTCAATTAATACCATTTTTATACATTTCCTCAGAACAAAAATGATTTTACTATATTCAACAATACAACATTTCAACTCGTTATGTTAACTGCTAAATTTCTTTTAAAATTTCAGTCACATTTGAGCCTTAAGCCTTGTCACGAAATGTCAACCCATTTATCCAAACCCTTGTGTTGAACTTCGCCTCTGATAACGGATTTCCGCAGTCCCGATTATGTAAAATGGTTTGCATGGAGCAATTACTCTAGACATGTATCTTCAATTCAGATTATAATTATAGATACTGGCGTTTCTTAGTGAAGGAGATTAATCTGGTTTAATACCCTTGAGGAAAATATACGATGCCCTTATTCGAAATATGTGTCACTTATACATTATTTTTTCCAGGCAAAAGTTATGACATATATATATATATATATATATATATATATATATATATATATATACATATTTTACTTTTCTTACTTTGACTTAAGATTAAAAGTAATAATTTGTTACAAAGTTTAGATCTACGGTTTATATACCTACGTTCGAAATACTAGACCTTTTCTTTAGATTTTAAATAATATGAGGGTTATTTTTAATACCAAAATTATAACTTATAAGCATCGTGTAAGCGTAGTGTACGTGTGCGTGAAAAAATATTAGGAAAGGAGATATAGGTTTCTTAACTATACAAATTTTAATAAACAGTCATAATATTAATTATATAATATATATAGGTGCATTCGCCTAATTTACTGATGTCGTCAAGGGTTACATTTTTTTATGTAAAATTATATTAGACCATACAAATTAGAACTAAAATATATGTTTTTGTTTAATATAAATATGCTCGTCATTCAGTCTAATCAATATCTTAATTGTAATGCTGATTTACGTGAATTTTGCATTTGCCTTTTTCTTTAATAAATGTATTTAGCAGCTTTCTTCTTTTGTTTTTAACCTATGTATAATATAAAAAAAAATTTAGTTTTATCGATAAAAAAATCATTAATTTTCTTTAAATTTTTCATAATAAAATCTTTTTAAAAGTCAATGGAATTTAATAACCAATTTAGTTACACAAACTTTTATTACGGGTGCTATCATACAGAACTGAGGCAAATTATATATTTGTATGAGAAGTGTACAGCGTAAACTGGATATAATTCGTTGTATTGAGTAATGATTTATGAACTGAGTAAAAAATAAATGTTATAAAGTAAAACAAAATTTTAAAGAGTTATGAAAACGCCATATATTGGGGCGGTTAGTAAGTTTTATATACATTCAAGTACATACGTAATGCAGATATGCAAGTACACGTACACATGAAAACACCCGCACGCACACACAAATACACTCATGTCTGAATTTAGTTTTATGGAAGAATTTGAATTAATTGAGAAACTATGGATACAGATGATAGGCTATGAAATATTCAGAGTGTGTAAATACTGAAATATGGTAATAAGTTTTCAAAACTTTCTTAAGAAACAAAATACATTTACTAGGTTTTCCACATAAGACTCATCATAATAAATATCTCAAAAATGATAAGAAAACCCTTACAAAGGAATATATTTATTCATATTTATAAAAAAAAGAATTGCATTACATTATTAAGGAAATTTGGCAAGCAAATTAAGGTTTATTTTTAGAGAATTTCTTGTATTTTTTGCTAATGTTCCTCAAATTTTTTATCGGAGTATGTTCTGGAAAGATAAAAACAAATAATAATTCGTCACCAAAGATAAAGGTAAAGTAAACAGATTCCAGACGAGAAGCGATTTATTGTTTATTAAAAATATTAATGCCGATGTAGATATGTCGCAAAATATTTTTTACTACTAGGAAATATATCTAGCATATAAAAACTTCGTGTAATTGAAAAAAGAAATTCATATATATATAGAAATGTGTGTTCTCACAAATTAATACGAATGTAAAAAGGTTAAGAACGTTACATACATTGCGTGGCAATACGTTTTTACACTGAATAACATTGCTGCCAAAAGTATATATATATATATAAAAAATATATATATATATATAAAATTTCATATTTGAATCTGGTTCTTTTTCTTTTACCAATAGTTAGACCCACACATTTTGAAGTGACCAATTACGCATATTTTTCATAATCGTATTGTCTACTAATGAGATATTAACATAATCTGAAGTAAATAGTCAAATGAATCTCATAATCGTACAACTACTAATAATAATTAGTATAAATACTACATAAGGAAATAAATTTGCAACTTTAGTCGACAGCACGAAAAACGTTGAATATTTCCAATTACATCTGCTCCACATAAAAAAAAGTAATTACAGATTTGTTGTAATAGGTTCGGATTTTCAAATCCCGTGTTACGTCAAAAATTGGAAAATGAAATTTTTATTTAAAGATTAATTTGTATTAAAAGTATGTTTTATTTTGGCAAAAGTTGTAGTTCCTAAATACTAAAATCATAAATTTAAATACAGAATATTTTTATGTACATGAAAAATATTCAGTATATTTAATGAGATTTTCTTTGCCTCTCATACTGTCATATATCTTCGTTTCTTATACGAACCAATTATTGGCCATTATAGTTGGATCCCATCGTCCCTGCTATGTGATTGCTATTGTCCTCATATATTGGTGAAACCTTTTACCTTGTTCCTCGCTTACTGCACTAAGGATACTAGAAAAACAATCAAGTTGAGTTACCAGTCTGAAAAAGGACCGGCTTTAAACTCTACCTTGATTAAAGAATAAAAAGTAGCCACTGAGATAGATCATGATTTATATCCAGCTTATTCATATGAACAGAAATATTCTTACACACACAAACGGATTTTCCCATTTTAAAATAAATTTTAATCTGCTCGTTCTTCTTTCTGAATTATTTTACAATCACTCCACTGCTGTAATCTAAAATCTAGTAGGTCAGCTTTTTCGTTTCATAAACAAAAATATTTAATTAAATCATTCAATTTATTTCGTGATTTTTAATTGAAACAGGTACATATAATAGAACTTCAGAGTTCAGGTCCAAGAGTTCTTCTGCTGTAAGCGTACAAAGTTATTCTTTATCAGATATGGTTGATGATGAAGTAGATAGTATTGGAATGTTCTCCCTAAAGGCTTTGAAGCTGAATTGGCATTTTATTTTGCCTTTCTTAGAGTATCCCTATACATCAGTGCGACAGGAAATGACAACCATATGCATGACTTGAAGGCTCGCGCAAAACATGAGATCTGCAAACGACAATTTATTTTGTTTACTATTCATCGCGTTTAAAAGTTAGATATAATAACGAAGTAAAGCTCATATCCAGTGTTCACGGCTTTCTCCCTAGTCCAAGTGCATGGTGCCAACTGTAAGTTTTTTTTTACATCTTGGATTATATTTTTAAGTTACATCAATAAGTAACACTCACAAACATTACATAATTTTTTGATAAAATTCTACACGATCTTCATTTTCTAATATTCGTGTAACTAAAAAATGTCTGTTTGAGCTATTGCAGTCCAACAGCTAAAAAATACTTCGCTATTATAATGTTGCGCATATTTTAATGTAATTAATGTCGGAAGAATTAAAGTAAGTAAACTACGGCGATAAATTATCTTTATAATTATGGGGTATCTAGACCTGTTACAAAACGTTTATGCTTCAATTCGCAAACATTGAGACTAGTATAATAAAAAAATATGTGGTCGTCACTATTGTTATCTGACCACTGTTCTCTTGTGCTACCTACAAGTTAGGTGATTATATTAGGTTTTTAAAATATTTTTATGTTAATATCATGAGCGTTTATATTAAAATTGAAGGCAATGTTACCTTGACGAATTTGCTAAATAAAGTTCAAAAATATTAAAGGTAAACTAAAAACGATACATTTTCAGAAATCAGATAAATCTTCAAAATTTATTGAGTTATAAATGTTTCAATTTAAAATTTAAACTAGTCAATTCGCATAGATATGTGGGCATATTATGGTTTCTAAAGTAATTTTTTGTAATATTTTTTTATAATATATTCTTTCAGAGCATATAATACAGGGATATACCCCCAAACACAAAAAGAATTGAACATAGTCATGTTTTTCGCATTCATTCAAATTGCTGGCATACATATGGGAGCAGAATAATATTTATATAATTATAAAATACGTGCACTTCTATAATTTTACCTTTTCCAGAGTTAGCTTGCTCGTTTTAGGGACCCAAATTTTTAATAAATTACGAAAATGTGAACTTTACCCTAAATGTGCAATTTAGGGTGAAATTAGTATTTTTTGTTTAATTTCATGAAACAAGGTAAAAAAAATGATTTAAACCGTATATAAAATATGATTTAGTATTAATAGTTGCATTCATATCGGTATCAAAATCAGATCGTATTCTATTTCAAATATGTTTTTAATGTATAATTCTTACAACGGAAAACTTAAATATGGTTATTAAATTATTTAAATTGCCGTTAACTGTATTGACTAAGGACAGAAAACTATTAATACTCGATATAACTAGTACTATTGAAATGTTTTGTTTAATCAAAGTGGATGACGCCATTTTTTAATTCGCAATTGGAAATTAATCAGGTTTTTGTCAACAAACGGTTCTTTTATCGTATATAATTTTTCTATATTTGTAAGTAAATAATGAAATAGAGCTATGATTTTATGAGATGCTAACTTGTCTGCTGATTGAATTAGTTTCACAAAGGTAGTTAATTAATTTTGTCAGAAGTAATAGTTTTGAATGGTACATCATTTGCAATTAATATACAAAAGCGAGGAGCGGGACTTGTTATTTTTAGAATAATGACAAAAAAAGATACATTTTGTGAGATAATTTATTTTTAGAAAAGATTTCAAGAAAAATCAATGTGGAATATTTAATGATTCGCAGGAGACCTTGGTTGAAATTTCTACGAAGGAAATGAATTCGAAAAATGTTTCTAATACTAATTGAAAAGAATGTGTATAATTGTATGAACTTTTATCCATGGAACTGTATAAAAGTAAAATAATTTACGTTTTAATTGTTGTTTTGTCAATTGTAGAAACATCTTGCGACTATTTAGTCCAAGAAATCGAAATGAGAAACGAGTATATGAGTTTGACCTAGATATTGTTTTTTTACTAAGGATTATTTAGGAAAATTTTGAAAGTAGGCAGTTTTTCGGTGATGCAGAAATGGGCAAATATATTTTTAAAAAATGAGTTGTTAATAAGATTAACTTTCTGGAAAATAATTTATTCTTTATGTAATTAACAATACTCAAATTAATTTTTTTTGGACAAAGTTCAGCATAAACGCGAAATAAAAACAGGATGGAAAATATAGTTATGGTCCATCTAAAAAATACATATTGTTACATTTTGTGGACGAACAAAATAAGCTTGTGACATATCTGTCTGTGTGCCTTAGAACTTATCAGCACAACTCTTTGAATTTATAACCTAATATTATACAATTTTAAAGGAATACTTAAATTAAGCTGCAGCGATCCCGTTCAGTTGTGTGTTAATTACTGAAAATCAGGATTGAAATAAACGTTTTTTCTTCATTAAAAAAATTACTTGAAGAACTTAAGTTTTTTTTAATATTAACAGCTATAAAAAGAACAAAAATATAAATATTTTCTCTCAATTTTTTAAGAATAATGTTTTAGTGATGTGTAAAAGTGCTACAAATAAATTGTATTTAGTTCTTAAACCAGTTCTAAAAAATATTTTTAAATTACTCAAAAAATTTTAAAAGCAAAAATTGTCATTCTCAGATTTCCAAAATTTAATAGAAATTACGTATGTGGTTTTAATTTTATGGTTATAATAATAATATTGATATTGACTTATTAAAAATTTACTATAATTAAAGCGATGTGCTTTAAATATATTGCCTCAGTATTATTGTTGACAAAAAGAGGAGCATCCTTTCCGCATCCTTATTTTGAACAATCGATATAAATGGCATGTCATAGGAAGTTTCGTTTCCAGCAAGATTGATTAAAAATGTTTCTTGAACTAATTCAATCAGCAGCCACCAATTTAGCATCCTACAAAGCCTGTTTTCTTTTCCATTAATTACTTGAAAACTTCGAAAACGCGCCGCCGACTATTGAATACCTGACTTGTTTGCATTCTAGTTGATTATTTCAAGCGAAATATAGCACGGAAGTTTCCTTCTTTACTTTTGCGATAATGAGTCTTTTCTCTAATACTTGTCGCGGTACTTGGCACAGGAATAAAACTATTTTGCTCTAAGTGATATAATTTAAATACATAATCAGTCTGATAGCGCTTCGAAAAAATTGGGAGATAAATAAAAAAATACCATGAAAAATATATAATAGGGAAATTATTTTTAGAACGGATCAAATATTTGTATGTAATATATAAATCGTAAAGGTGCACGTAATGAGTGAAAATTAAAATAACTATAAATAAATGCCATTCTTCCTTCCCTATTTCTTCATTATATATTTCGTAACGCTTTATTAACTTTCGTGTTTTTTTTTTAAATAATCTAACATTTTATCTTTGTGTATAAGTTAGATTCCTCTTAAATAATATTCCCATTTGGAAAACAAATAATATGCAAACGATGCTAGGTCATAAGTTAGGGACGGGGTGTCGAGTTTTCTAAAGTCACATTCCTAGATAGCAGGTTTAGCAATAACAAGTTTCGACGTGCGAATCTAACACTCCGCAAGAAAATTTTCCCAAGACTTTTTTGATGATATCTCTCAAATGACGAAGTAAGACCTAAAAATAAATTTCTTATATGTATCCGAAAAACCGTTACTATTACTTTTCTCGAGATTCTACGAATTTAATTCGTTTGGTTGGTTGTGCTCCGGTTATAACACAGTTTTAATTTTCTTTATAACTTGAGATCATAGTCAAGTGCCAATTTCATTTATAATAACAACGAATTCGATAATTTTATCCAATGACCTTCACTAACGGGGTAATATTCAGTGCAACACACCACGTTCACTTCTTGGACAACCGTAAAAAGTTTTAGGAACCACCAAATACTCACACAGATCATGTAGAATTCTCAAAGATATTGTTTATTAAATATCATACCTTGTTATCAATTCTTTTGTCTCCAAACGTCCATATTTTTATATTTATTTTGAAGCTTTACGTTTTGCTCAGTGCTCGCATCCGATCGCCGTCTTGGGCAGCGTTAAGCACTAATCGGTTCTCGGTCTAAACAAACTGTTTTGCTGATTCGTTTATGGTTTATTCCCTTCAAAATTAAAATACTATTATTATACACTTTTTTAATGCCTCTATATAAATATTGAGATGTTTGTTTCTTGATCTGACTTTGCAATTATCTATAAAACTAGAAAAACTTCCAAATGAAAGTCTCTGTTTTTTTTAATTGGGCCTCAAAAATATAATTGCATTTTTTAGTTTAGATCTCAGCTCCAGTGGATAGCAGTTTATGATCGACACCAATTTTATGTCCTTACATTACTTCATAAAATTTTGAGCGATCCCCATTGCCCAACATATCTCGATAAAGGATTCATGAATTGATCTGCGCAAAGCCTCGATTAAAGTTCTGACGTATGCTTCTCAATCCTAAGCGTTTTTTGGTTATTTTTTGAGCATTAATCTACTATTTGTACTACTGAGTGGTAAATTCACTGGATCCCAATATCAGAATCAATATTCAAGTACTCTTACAAAAGCCGCCTGGTAAACTTACCGCTCACTTGATAGTATGGGGTAACGTTACAATTTTCACCATATTCACTTATTTCTCACTAATTGTTCTTTCCTTTTTTTCCCTACCTGCATTATAATATTTAAAAAAAATGTATTTCTACTTCTTTAAAAAAAAATCATTGTATTTTGAAAATTTAGGTCTTGATTGCGAGTTTCAAAATATGCGGCATAACTGACTGTATTTTTATATTGTGTTGACTTAGATATTTGATTTTTTTACAAATCCAAGAGACCGTAAACTAAAGAATTTAATATCAATTTTATCTATTTTAACGTGTTCCTGAAAAAAAATATCTTGATGCACAGACAGTCAGAAGGAAAATGAAGTAATCCTATAAGGTTTCTTTTTAATATTTTGAGGCTCAGAACCCTAAAAATAAGATAACTTATAACATCAGGGGAGTATTCGGTCAATAGTTTACTAATTGAATATTAAAAAAAACTGTTAAAGATTATTTCGAAGTGTGAAGGCTGGAAACTTTTGAACCATAATGTGTATAAATTGTCAGTACCATTGTTTTATTATACGAGCTTTATCTGAATTTAGTTTCAGTGTTCATAGGCATATGTTTTTGTGAATAGACTTTTGTAATAATACAGATAATAAATGAGTTACGTACATACGATAAAAAATAATTTTCATATCCTTGTTATTCAATTGCTGGTTAGAGATAAATAGTTGGATGTAAAATAAAATAATAAAATATAGGTATATGATAATATATGTATTCAAATAATTTTTCAAAATTAATGATTTTCAGAATTAATGAAATGATGAAGAAGATACTTTAAATTTCGTGTCGAATTTACAATATTAATATAAGTATAATTTACGTATTTCACATTAAATTAATACATCCTGAAGTTTAGTAACCTTATGAACAGTAAAACAAATACGAATGATTTATTTACACCATTAACCTATCCGAGCAGACAATGCATTTTCAGTGATACCAATTGAGTGATCATCGTTTACATCCAACATAACTTCACCAATGTCTTTATGTAATGAGACACTGAATAACCTAATGTAATAGGAAAAATGAAGAGAAAGTGTTTTGGTATTAAGATTTTAGGGAAATTTTCCGTGATTGGGTATTATAAGCAAGTTATGCGCCTCTAATTATACAAACGTGACTAGTTTGCTGTGAATCTTACAGTATATTGTTGTTCCAGAGTCTTCACACATGTTAAGCGATGCTGTTTAATAGAACAAGAGTGTATATATGGTAAAGACAATACCACATTTGAGAAAATTTGTTATGGAGAAAATTTATCAGCACAATTAAATGAAAATGCTCAAGTTATGTTTGGTAAAGAATTTTTGTATTCCAGATATAACGAGGGAAGTTATTTTCATTAATTTGCTAATTATTACGTTATGGCTATTCCAAAACTTTCATAACCAGAAGTACATATAGGAACAATTAACTCCATAGCTGTTAAATATTAAAAACGGCAAAAAAATCATATAAGTATTACAAACGGCAACAAAATTATATAGTGATATAAAGATATTGAAAAAGTTTGTCATAATAGCATTTTATTTTTATTTAATTCATACGCTTTTAATAGTTAACAACCACATCATTCCTTATATATTTTTCAGTTTTTTTTCAACATTATGCTCTTTTCGCCATTTTAGGTTCTCCAGCTCAAAATAGAAAAAAGAACCAGTATAAATTCACTCAAGTGTCGATCCGATGATTCTTAACGCCCGTTTTTTTTCTGGAACCATTGAACGAAAAGATTTAAAATTGGCAAACCGAGGCTACGTATTAAGTTCCGTTAATACCAATTTAAATTTGAATGGATTGCTAATTAATTAAGAGAGTGGCTTTCATGGATTCGAAACTACTTAGTGACAGAATTTTATATAATTTTATTCTAGATATATTATTTAGAAAGTAAATAAAAAACATGATGCCGCCATTTCCAAAATTTCTCAAGTTAAAATGAAAAAAAAATAAGAAAATCGGTCGGAAACCATAACAACTAAAGAAATAATTGTAGGTCTTGTAGTTTTTTGTAAAATTTACAATATTTTTATGAGTGTGATAGGGCGATGCATACATGAAAAAAAAAATTGTCATGAATATTGTTGTTTTTAGTTGTACATTGATGGTTTTCCTAATTTTCTGATATAGGAAAAACACTGGTAAGTTTACGTATTTTTTTGCAGCTAAAAATGCTCATTGTTGATTCATCCAACGAGCATTTAAAATTCACGTGTTAACTTATTAGAATTATCGTCATTGCTACAATAAATGGAGTGAATATCTTGTGTTTTGTGAGGAATACTTTTCATTCTTTAATTTTTATATTGTCGTAAATTAAATTAAAAAGACAATAACTATTCTTAACTCTTCCATAGATATCTATTTAAAATTACACGTTTAAAATATTCAATTAATTCAATGCTGATAGGCTGATGCGTGGTTTATCGTATTATTACGTACATACCCAACTTATATTGTTCGCTTTTTTTATTCAAATTAAATATTTTGTTTCAATTGTGTTTTTAGAAGCATTGCAAATTCCATGGCAATTAAGATCTATTTCTTACCTCCACGATAAATAAATTTATAGGATACAGTAGAATGGTATTATAGGACACTTAATTACATGCTTTCTTCCTTGTCTCTTCATTCTGCCTTTATATCTTATTTATTTCCCGTCGTTATGTTATGTTTGCATCAAGATTTGTAGTCAATAATTTCCATATCGGACAATGACTGTTTTTGTTTTGATGCAAAAAGATGCTTATTCACTTAAATCTTAAATTTGAGAAGTCAGTAAAAGTAATATTTGTTCAATATATTATTATGCATGCTCTAGACGTTAGTTCACTCTTAGAAGACTGCGTTCTGGATAATAAAAGGCGTTAAGTGGTAAGATCTAACAGGTAAACGAAAGTCTATACATTTTATTGTATTAAGAGGATCACAAATATAAAATTACCAAACTACCATAGTATGTATGCGTTGGATATTACAATGATATAAATATAAAAAGATTTCAAAGAAATGTCCTCAAAAATGTTGTAAAAAAGGTTTGTCCTTAAGGCAGCCGGTGTACCGCAGGGACAGTTAATTATAAGTTTGTGAGGTTACAGTGATCAACCGTACCCTTGCAGGTTGTTATTCGGAGCCTGGCAGGATTGTTATATGTGATTTCAAGTATATTTCCATGGTGCTGATATTATATTATATTACTGGAAGACAGTATACTTGCGTAGGATATTATAACAAATAAATAAAATCAAGCATTAATTGCTTACGTAATTCAATTGAAGTTTTTCGTTTTAAGTTTTTCAATTGAAGTACAAATTTCAATCAGTTCACTTGCCATTAACCAATCATTTAACCCGTCATCAAACGTCGGGAATTTCGAAGAACTATACCTCCTTAAACTCGCACGAATATTGCGCTAGTATCCCAATACTTGCACTAGGTTTCAGCATATTGTTGCGTAGATTTAAGTGCACAGAATATTTCTACTGAACTTTCTACAAATAAAAGTCTTAGTTTTCACAATTTAAAATGCATTGACTAGCAGATATATTGAAAGTCATTACTGCTCTAGGTATTTATTGAATTTAAGAGATGTCTAATATTAATAATTTTTTTCATAATTTTGAATTTAGCTGGAGAAACGTTTTTGAGTACTGGAAATTTGGGAGATAATTACAGTTTAAAACATTGAAAAAAAATTAATTTGCTATATTCAAAGTTCGTTCTTTCAGGCAATATTAGTTCATACGAGACATGAATAAAAACAATCTTTAAAAAAATTTGTAAAATTTATTAATTGTTGAGGTACATACGTATCATTAAGCTGCATTATGATATATTTGTACTCCCCCAATTTGTATAACGGAAAGACATTTACGACGGACATATGGCCGGGTAACTGTAGGTATCACCCCATTAATAATTGTTTTCCTTTTGAGGTATGAAAACTTAAAATTAAAAAAAACTCATACTACAGTTACTGCACAAATAAAACTTAATTATTTGAAATTAGATTCACTACCATAGTATTGTTAACTTATTTCTCTCCTTATTTTAATCTTTAGTGTTCCTTAAATCTCTTGAAAATTTTAATGGCATTTAACACAAATGATTTTATTTTCTTTCAATCAATTCTTCATTAAAGTATATAAGAATATTTTAACTATATGTCAATTCCGAACGTCATTTCAAGCAATTACATGTGCAGTTTCTTACAGATCGATCAGATTTCGTGGAAATCGTGAGACGATGGCAGACAGAAAGACTTGAAATTATAAAGTACCATGTGTCACTACAGAATTCTATAAATCGTAGTAAACTCGTACAAAGTTCGAACTTTAGGGTGAATAAGTTACTAATTCAGAGATTGTCTGGCAAAATTAATTAAACCAATGTATAATTAAAAAAAATTATGTGGCATGGGTTGCATCTTCAGTTTCTCTAAGAATAATAAGTGAAAAAAATATTCGTAAACTGATCACCAACATCTGTCTAGGGCAGTGATTCCCAAAAGTGTAATTGGTGGTCCACGAAAATTTATCTGGTTTCGATAGTAAAGAACAAAAACGTTGGTTTGGCTTTACCTATCAGTGTAGGCAGATAATATTTTAAGAAGCTCAGCGAGTGTTACTTCTAAAAACTTGCATATTCGACATTCATTACAACGCGTGTCAAGACTTGCAAAGCGCCGCCTGCCCGCCCGCAACGCTTGACGTGCAAAGACGTACAAAGGGACGAAATACGATTTGTGCTGTGCTTGCAATCTTGAATATAATTGTTTGATTCTTCACCAATATACATACGAATGCCATATACATAGTTTTATCTTATATTTTAATAATATTATATTTGTTGCGTTTGCGTGTACTAGGCACGTAATAAAAATTAAATACTGAACAGGGCCAATATTCGACACTTATATAAAAAAGAGAAAGCCGATGAAGATTGAACTTTGAGTACTTTTTATTACAAAATTACTTATTTATCCAACTGTAGTGATACACTAGGGGAGAGATATATGACTACCCTGCATGTTTGAACACATTTCATTGCCCTCGTAATTGCTAATTCTAAATGACTAAAATATTTTCATAAATTGCACGTGTCTTTATGTATCTAAAATAGGTTCAGCTGTTTTGTGAAAACCTCTATATGAGTCTTGGCGGTTTAATTATTTTAATGATTAAAATCAGTCTTGCCGCCGGTATTTGATTTTTTCATTGCAATAATTAATGAATCCTATTCTTTTCTGTTAAACTAACCATATCCTGTCAAAATTGCCTTATGATTATTAAAACAAACATTTTTTTCTTTACAGGTAGGTAAGTGATAAGAAACATGTTCGAAACTAAGAAGAAATGTCGACAGTACAGTGTTGATTAATTAAAATTTTATTTTCTTCCGTCAAAGACAGATAAATTATTGCCTATAGGCCTTTAATGCAACAAAGTTTTAAGCAATAACTTTAGAAACCTGCGAAGCTCGAAGATCATCTAAGAAAGTGCCATCGTGATAAAATAGGTAAAGATTTAAAATATTTTTACACATTAAACAAAAAATATGAAAAGAAACCCATCGTGCACAGTATGTTCGCTTCAACGTCTCAAAGTAATGATGATGGCTTGAATGAAATTGAAACAATTGGTAAAAAGTACATCTAATACTCTCCAAAAAGCATTACTTATTTTAATTTGTATCTTTCAGAAAAATTTTAAAAAATGCTTTCAAAAAAATCCTATCTCAATTTTCATAAAATATTTAAAACCTTATAAATAAATAATTGAACTTAATTTTTCAAAACTTATGATGTATATTTATTTAGGACATATAGAAGTACAATTAACACAAATATGAATGATATCTATCATTAACATTTTTAACTTCATTTATGTTATGTACTATTTTTGCCGTTATATTTCTTTATTCAGACACCGTTGTGTAATGCAGGATTGTCAATTTAAAAACATTTCATACATGTAAATAAAGTTTTAAACAGAATATTTACGTATAGCCAATCAGTCGAGGCGACACAGAACATTTCTGAAATACCTAGAGCCAACTTAGAAATTAAACAAATGCTGAAGAATTTGTCTACGATCTTCGTATTTTCTGTCAGCTTCCTTTCACTTTAATTTGTTCTAACCACAGATAAAACTTTTCGGCTAATTGTTCAGAAAATATTATGATTGATGAGACATTGCGCTTTGTCAATGAAAGGTTTCTAAAATAACGGATATTATGTATAAAACTTATTATTCACTATTCATTTTTGGAGGTAAAGCAGATACAAAGGTTTTTAATGTTTTTTTAGTATATTTTTGCATAAAAAATAACTTTTTAAATAAATGTTTTTTGGCTAGAATTTTATTAAACAATCGTATGAAATGTAACGGTATAATACTTACTGACGAAATTTTGTAGTGATTTATATGAATATATATATATATATATATATATATATATATATATATATCCCCACACGTATTTATGTATGTGCATATACATTTTTGTCAAAGGTAGCTAGTATAATTAAAAAATCACCCCCACTCAAAGAAAATCGCGTGCAAAATTTAGTTTTACGTCATAAAATGTACATATCGAATTTATTAACCTCAGTTTAAAATTCAAGTATAGGTGGTATCTTTCATCATAGCGTATATTTATATGGTTACGTTACCCATCTGTTGATCAAATATATCTTTGTTCATTTGAAATAATATTTCTTTTATTGAGTGTTTGAACAAACATGTAGTACATAAATTTAAGTTGTAACATACTGTTTAAAAAATAAATTTCAAAAATTCTTGGGAACACCATCTCCTTTCTTTTAATAAATACTAAGACAGTATTATGAAACAAAATAACTTTAATACAAATACGAATTATTGGCACACAAATTAACTTTAAACCAACACTTCAATCGGAAGAAGAGTGTAATTAACTTTGATTTTTACAGGTCTTGCTGTAGTTCATTCTATTATAATTTTCAAAGCAATCACTTTATTATTTTACAATACTGAACAACTGCAAACAGTGTACATACGGATCAGTGATGAAGAATATTTTCACATGGTGCTGGTTTTTTAGTAAAAACTCGCCTTTTGTATATATAATTAGTTTCAGTGTTGCTATTCGCTTCAACTTTTGATAGACTTATGAGAACACAAACTTTATTTAAAAGTACTTAATTACGTCAAAAAAGGGAACAGATTTGTTTAATCATTTAAGGAGTTCAGACTTAATTTAACTCGACTTCATTTTGATTAAAAATCTATACAGTTTGTGAAGGTATTTATTTATTTGGTAATTTTTTTGGAAGACATTGTTTTACTTAGGGGTCAATTTATTAAGGTTTCCGTATTCTAAAATTTAAAAACTATAAATGTATAAAAGAGATTTTATTGTACTACTAATATGCCCACGTCCGAACAAACATGTGAATGACATTTCTTAAAACCTGCTTACTCGCTTCTATTATCAGTCTTTACGCTAAATCACAATTTTTTTTAAATATACTTATTTTTCATGTTCGGGATTCACAATGTTACAATTTTCTTAAATGTATATGAAGATAATTTATAGAATAAAGGATATGGAAAAATATTGAAATCACCATTAATTATCAAAACACTGAAAATAGTATTATTACCTAAACTTATATATTTTCATGATATTGAATATATTTGGCGTTAATTTTGTAGAAATTCATTATTCACAATTAAATGAAACTACGTGATGTAGTATTACTTTTACTTTCAAAAAGTAGAAATAATACTACATCACGTAGTTTCATTTAATTGTGAATATCTCCACGATTTAAGTGAAATAAAATACAATTATAAAATGATTTTACATTTCGTGCCCAATTAATTTTTTTTGTCTACATGCATAGTTACCAAAAAAAGTAAATATTTTTTAACTAAATTTTATATGTGATTGACATATGTTTATTGTTTTGCAATCAGAAGAGAACGAATCTTCAGCTGACAGATTCAGTACATAATTGGGTACTGGGAGTATCCAAATCCAAAAGCTTAAATTAACCCAATATAGATTAAATTTGATTAATCAATAAATTAAATGAAATGAACCTTAATTCAAAAAGAGTAAAGAATTTTTTTGAGGTATCTTACATTGCCATTTGAGAGAGTTCGAAAATGAAAAAAAGAATTGTGTCAATACTGCAAAAAGAAAAGTTAAATATTTATTTTATTACGATTCTCAAAAAATATTGCTAACGTTGAAAATAGAAATAGTCCTACTGTTTTCTACAAAGGACATAAAATAAAATATATCTGAAATAGAACTTGAAACAAGTTTATTGCATCCACTGCCTAAATTATTAACTGGTAATTAAATAATACGTGTGTAATTAATGAAGACATTTATAAATGTTTCTTAACAAAAACCATACATCATTTATTTCTAGAAATAAATGATGGATGTCAAAATAGGTAACTTTGGTAAAAACGATTTCCTCAAAATTTGGAAACCATTAGGGCAAACAATAAATTTAATGTCACTGGCACTAAAAATTATGCAGGCACGTTTTAATTTTAATGCAATTAATTGCTTAAATTCCATTTCTGTACCAATTCATCATTTATACCTCCCAAACATTTCTTTACAAAAGTGAAAAATGTCTTTAAATGCTACAAGTATCTGCTCCCAAATCATAGATAAATCTTAATACAATTTTACAGCATACTAGAAAAATTCAAGCATATTATATTGCATGAAGGTGTTACAATATAATTACAGTTAAATTTCCCGAGGAGAACATATATATATATTTATATATATATATATAATAAAATGTTTCAATCTGTCTTTGAAACAAGTTGACTCAGCTTTAATTTAGCACTGAATATTTTCTATCGAAAGGCCACAATTTTTTGACATTAAAAAAATTACCATTTTTGGAATTATGTTCAACTATTATTACTAATATTTAATATAACTTTCAAGACAATGAGTATAAATAAACACAAGCGTTTTTCCGTTTCAGTTATTACTATTTACTGCAGTATCGCTTTGAAATGTTGTCGATTGAAGTAAGTCTCTTACCGTTACCAAAAAAATTTAATTAAATAATGTAGGAGTAGGAACTTTCATGGCGGGAACTCGAATTTTATTATTTTATTCTTAGTTGGTTTTAGAAATCGGTTCTGTAATTTATGTTTATTATAATAGATATTTGAATTTTTATTTGCAAAGTTAAAGAAGCAATGTACTTATTAGAATCATCATAACTACATAATATTTTAAATGCATAGTTAATTGTATCATTTTCATACTTCAGATACTGTATATCTCTCCAAAAATTTGGAATGCGTGAAGCCCTTATTAGTGAAATAAAGATACTTCATTTTGAACTACAAAAATAAAATAAACTATTATAAAAGTTTATTATTGTTGACGAGAGCGTGAATTTAAGTACAAAATATGCATACGAATATGTCAAAGTTCTCGACCGTTTACAATATTTAAATTTATAGCTTTTCTAAGATTGTAATTTCTAAATTAGACCACTACAATTTTCCTTTTATGTTTGAGCGATGACATGAGCAAATATAACATGTTATATACTCATAAAAAGCCGATGAAAATATATAAACCTCAACATTAGGCCCACTCATATTCAATATATTTTCATCCGATGTACATGCTTTGATCATTTAGTTATTTCTAACAAAATTGTTATCATACTGAGAATTTCCCTTTTCCAGCGTATAAAGGTGAAAACAGAGCACAATACGAGATTAGTTCGGCCGCTACGAATCCGGACATGCTCTTCTAATTCCCGACGGACGAGGACAGAATTACAAAGGCACCAGTCATTTGCAAAGGTCTGATACCTTTTTACTCAATCGGTGCCTCGAGACTCTCATTCACAGATGATTGTGCTTTGTGCACATTCCAATTCAGGATACTGTGCGACCTACTTGAACGTAATTGTCCATTATTTCATTGTGAAATGTTCCTTATGCCTCGTTTAACCCTAAATTGCTGTTTTATTAATGTTCGTTTAAAAAAGGAATGTCATAATGAAATGATGATATTTTTGAAGTAATTTTAATTCTATTTGTGTAACGTAGATATAAATATTTAAAGGAAAATTAACAAAATTCATCACCCATTTTTACTTTCATTAAAATAGCTTAAAGAAAAAGAAGGGGATATTTATAAAACCACTCACATGTTTGTCCATCTATCAGTTACAAATTGGCACCTAAAAGTTGGCATAGCGTAAAATACATATTGACTCGCATAGATATCGATTTCGAATAAATAACTAAAAATATTTGTAGGAATATTTTATACCCGACGATAAAATACTCGATAATTTTTTTTCTAATTTTATGTATCGTGTATTAATTGATGAAGACAAGCAAAGCAGAGCTGATAAAATATTAGGGATTGTAAGATAATAGAAATTGTAAACTTCTTTTTAGAATTAAATATAAGGTAGGTAGTGCAAACGACCCGCTAAAAAGAGAGTATAAAAAATTATGGAAATAACAAATTTAGGATCTTATAAAATGTAATGTTTTATCTGAATTGTTCAATGCGTCATATCATGTAACATTTAGAATGTCTTTAAAAATTAAAAAAATGAATAATAACGATTGATGACTTGACCGAAGTTATTATTTGAATCGGGGTTTTAAAGTGGTAACTTACTTCGTATTTAATAAATTACTACTTGCATAAAATATAATTTTGTCTTATGAACGAATACCATTTAATTTTTCATACTTTTTCTATTATATAGGTAAGAAATGAAGTTTTGTTTAATTTTATGTACTTAAATACATTAGGTTTCTTTTCCAATTATTAAGCAAATTTTGAAATATTTATAAATTTTAAGACTATGTTTATGTTAATTTTTTTATTATTATGTTAATTATAAGACTTTATGTTAATTATAAGACTATATTTATGTTAATTTTTTTATTAAAAACATTGAACTAATTACTATATTTTGAACAGGCAATAATTTTCCGATTCAAAGTAAAAACGAATCTTAATTTATATGATAAAATAAAAAGAAGACATTAATACCGATCAGAATATCCACGTAATACTCATTTAGTCGTGGTTACAAAGGTGCATTAAAGTGGAGATATTCCATTTGAGACTAATTGGTATTCTTGTGAGTGTTCATCGAACTAAAGGAAATTCCTTCAAAATTCTTGAAACAAAATGAGGAAACAAAGATAACATTTGTTATTTAACATGACCTCAAATAAAACTTAATGAATGAGGATTCTTACCTAATACCGTAGGTTTGCATTCATATAATATTTTGTTAGAAATGTTTGAGTTTTAATTAAGATTGTCAACAAATTATCAGGTTATGAAAAGTATTTTGTTAAAGAACATAAGTTTACATGAATAAAAACTTCTTTTAGTAATTGTAGGTATAATGATAAGTTATTAGGCAAATTGTGCAATGATTTAAATATAAAAATACTGAAATATAAATTGCTAATTGAGAACACATAGAATAAAACGATAACGTTAAATGAATTATTTAGATTAAAAAAGGAATATTTCCTTCAAATTAAATCTACATTAAAGGTAATAATAGTTTTAAAAATACCAAGTTTGAATTATTTCCAAAAAAATTTAACGTAAATTAAACTAAAAATTAGGTTTTATAAAGGGTTTTATAAAGGTTAAATGTTAAGTAGGGTGCATTGAAATGAATGAACCCGTATTTTTTTATTGTTTCATAAATGTTTGGTCTTTTGATTTTTTTGGTTACAAAATTCGTTTCAATTTTTCTTTCTGGATTAACATAATTAATTTCGTAGTACTTGGAGTGGTAGGAAATACGACCGGGTCCTCCCGTTAAAATCTTATATAACTTCAATAAGCACATAAACATTTTGTAATGACCGTACTTATCCATTGAATCAATGTGAGTTATGTATGTTGTTTTAGGTAATTACTTTCTCACGAGTTTGAGAAATTCGGCAGTTCCAATTTTCATTACTAACTGATATCAAAACTCCGCATTTAGTTTATTTCAGAACTCTTTTCGAACTGAACTCCAGAAATAAACTTTCTAAAACGATTTTATAAAAAACAACAATACCAACAAGTTTAATGCAACAAGTAAATTTATTTATGAAAATATTCTATATATTTGGAGAAATATCAATTACATTTGTAAACTTGGCGACCAAAGTGCTTGTTATACGACCAATATGTAAAAGCTTACATCTCCTAAATTCCGTGAAAGAAAAATAGGAAAATTTGGAGAAATTTTTAGGTTTGTATTTATATATTGTTTAGTTTTAATATTTATTAATATAGTATCCATCAATAATTACTGATCCTGATGAAATGGTTTTAATAAATATAAAAATATGTTAAGATTATTTTGAGTGAAAAAGGTAATTCTTATATAGATGATTTGTAAGTAAATATTCAGTATGAAAGTGTGCTTAGCCGTTTTCCTTATCTTAATTGAGTTATGTACATATACTGTTTTTATCATTTATGAGACTTCATAATATATTCAGCTCTAAATTTCACGTGACATTATGCTTTCATATGACATTGTGATTTTACCCCTGCGTTTATGGTGTTTTTAGATTTGCTTTTGTATGACCTGATTTCTTTGTACTATGTTATGGTTGATACATATTATCATGAGTGGTTACAAACTTGCCATCTGGTGTTGTGTACAAATATAAATCGGCTGGAAAGGGATGAATGTGAAACTTTTTGAATGCGTCTAATATACCTAATTAAATTATATTACCTCTTTTAGTTCGCTTTGTCTCGAATATCGATGTTTTTCTTGGAGGTTAATTCCAATTTTTATTGGATGTAAATTTCAATTTTTAATGTTTTCATTGTGCATATCGAGAGAAATGGTTATTACGGGCCATAACGACATATATTTTTAGGCTGAAGGGTAGTTCTCACGTTGGGTAAAGTTTCAAATTTAATTAGTTTTCAATATTTACGAGAAAACGAACCTTTTTTTCGTTCATTAAATAATGTGCGGTATCCTCTGAGAAACTGAAGTACTCATAATTGAATTCAAATAGGAAAAAATGAGGTTATTTCTCTTAAGCCTGTTAAAAGATTACCTTCGTAAAGAGAAATGACGTGAATTATTATGATTATTATTATATTGATATTGTTACACAACCTGATTATCGGCATATCCGTGAAACTGGTCAACCATTAAAGAGTGATATTCATTCTGGTAATCTAGTTATTCATTCAAGAGTAAAATATCCATGTTATTAATTATGGGAATACCAAAAATGCGATGCGAGACATTTTTTTAATAAATTTAGAAAGAAGAAAAAGAAAATTTAGAAGAAATTATTTTTATTGACATGAAAATAACTTTCTATCGAAATATTTAAATATAAAATTAAGATTGACAATACTTTATATATTTATATAAAGTATTTTTAATATAACGAAATATCAAAAATCTCAAAGTTTTCAACCGTAAATAGTAAAATATACTCTAGACTTTCTGATGAAATGTTTTTTTAAGTCTGTAGGAAATTTTACAGATAAGTATTAAAATTAAAAAAAACTACTTATTTCTGTTAGAATAATGCGAAAAAACGATATTTTCTCAGTATAGAACTGATAATGGATTTATTTATTTCTTTATGATTTATATATATATATATATATATATATATAATATATATATATATACATATATATATATATATATATATATATATATATACATATAAACTAATAAATAACGGATAAATTTTTATAAAAAAAAATTAAAATTTGAGTCTGTTTAACTAATGGTACAAAACTATATGAAGTGTTTGAGAGTCCATTATTTGCCAGTTATTACACTTTAAGTTTGTGTTAATAATTAATTTTCAAGAATGCTCTGTAGGTATTATTAAATCAATATAATTATTTGTCATTATTATTTCACTTTTCAAACCTTTCTTGCAGAGATTCTAATATACCAGAAGATTCTGCTATTCTTTGGTGTTTTCCGTTGGTAATTTCTTTGTGTGGCTCTTCTATTATTTAGCTAGACATCATATGGGCTAAAAATCTGTCTAGGCAAGTGTATCTTAGACAAAGTATGACACGAACAATTAGAAAGATAATTGAAAAAATAAATTAAAAGACCTATATCTCAATTTCGATATCTGCAAGCAAATATTTACAAAAATTACGTGTACGTGTGCAATTTCTACATTTTGATTTGGTAAAGATTGTGCCCTACCAATGACTATTTTCTAAGTCTGACCACACTTAGAAAATATTTCAGTTTTAAAAATCTCTGTTATTGAAACACCACAAAATTCGTAAGAATTGAAATTCCAAATATTCTTATAAAAATTTGAATTATGAAAAATGCAGCAAACTACAAAACAAATGAACCTGTTTAAATTGCTTAATTTTCCTAGCGCAGATTAGGGAAATAATATAACAATATTTTTCCAGCATTATAAGGAACATCAAAACCCGAATAAAGTTAGCAACGCGTTTCACTTAAAACTTGCAGGATGATGTATACACGCTTATATTTTCTGCACACTCTGAAACCACCATACTCTCTAAATTACGGTGAAAGTATTAGTAAAGCAAGCCGACATAATTACAACAAAGAGATTGTGTCTTATGGAGCCTTTGTCAGTGATTACGTTAAATCCGGCAAATAGAGTTGGGAAAGTACTGATCCTAAATTTGTTTTTCTTTTTTTATAAACATACGTATTTGTAGTTTATTATAAAATGTAAAATTTTTCCAAACTCTCATATAGAAGGTAATGATCTTCAGATATACTATACCTATGTCCTAATGAAATTATTTCTAGCATACCTTGAACGCAGATCTAAACTTATTATCTATTAAGCCAATTTTTTTTAGTCAGTGATTAAATTTCTTGTAGTCATTTTTTGTAGTAGTAACTTTATAGTGGTCAAAAATTCTATCAAAAATATGCCTGACTGGTCTAAAGTAATTGGATTATTAACGTGTGAAATGATGCGTCAAATACCAAAATCCATGGAGTTGTTAAGCATAAAATATTTTACACTTTTTCATGGGGTACTTCCCCTCTGTCGTTTGAAATGGTAATCATACGGAAGTCGGTGTTTATTTGTAATATCATTTTGTAAATAAGTATCTCGCTGTTTGTCATTTTACTTAATAAATACTGCTTTATTTATTTCATTAAACAAATTCTGATTAAATATTATATTTTATTTTAAGTATTTTTTTTTCAATAAACTAAGGAAAATACGTTTTTGGAATTTTTCTGAAAAAGATAATGTTATTGATAGTATATGTAAAAATTATGCAAAAATAAAATATTGTTGTTCAATGTGCAAAGTGTCGACAGTAAAATAAACAAATATTTAAATATTTCAAAGCATTCTTTATTGGTATGTTCATTTAAATATATATAAATTTAGACAACCTTTTGAAATACTTGTTCTATATAAATTATCATTTCGGTTAACATGCCCATACGTGGTTTCATTTTTTTTTAATTTTAAACAATATGTTTTGATTAGCCAGTTAAGAATACTTACATATAATAGAAACCAAATTTTAAAAATATGGGTATTTCTTTTATTATAAAAAAATAAACCAGTAGGTGGCTGACCATCAGAATATTGAGAAATAAAATAGAGTTTATAACCGTACTACAAAATAAAAGGATGCAGTCCTTATAAACGCGAATAAATTAAGTTTTAATAAATTAAAAATTGTTACAAAAAGAAATCCAAATAACAAGGACTGTGTATGGAAATACAGAATATCTTTTTTAAAATTGTCACAAGACATATTCAATAACGATTTTCTTGTTTTAATCTGAAGTCATTGTTTACATTAATAAAAAATATGCCGATAATCATATTCGTTATATTATTGTTAAATCTAATGTTAAGTTAAATTTTAACTGATGATGGCATCCGTTATATTATAGTTAACATTAATGTCTTCCTTTATTTTTGAAATTAACACGGTTTTTTCGACAACCCTGTCAGGCCTGCTAGTTGCATGAACTAGTTTGTCACTTTTGGGAATGGAGGATACAATAAGACACAATCTATTGTTCATCTTGCTGATTCAATTAGTTCCATGAAGGTAATAATTACAAAGTACAATAAAACTGCAACCTAACTTTTCATGAAAAGATACGGACTATATGTATTGTCTGGTGGAGGGTTTTATTAAAACTTTTGAGGTTCTATATTTTATTTTGTCTTCATAATTCTGCCATTTTTTAGCAACTGGGCCCGTGTTGGGGATCTTGAGCGTACATAATTTTATCCGTCTTTCTCAAGCCCATACTTGTATTATGTACATGTAATAGAAAATATTCTATGCTTACATTCATTTACTGTCCATTTCCAAGAACGGCTAATGACGAGTTAACTGAAAAAATGAAATATTTAGAGTTGACTAATTATATTTTAAATATTATTCCCTATATCCGATATATCTATATTCTATGACAATTGCTGCAGATATTTAAAATAAGATGTTCATTTTAGTAGCCAGAAAGCTATTAATACTTTACTCCAGGTAAATAATATCAATCGTCATATACTTGACGATTTATGTTAATATATTTAATACAAATATTACATACTAGCTCTACCGATAATTCTATATTTCTTTAATTATGGATATGTAGAAGCCTATCTGCATTAACAAACATTATTAGTTTGGCATTGTAAAGAGTGTCTCTATTTTAAAATGCAAATAAAATGATAACAGAAAGTTTATAAACACTTAGTCTTACTATTTTCGAGTTCTTAATTAATCTTGTAGATCGATATTGAAGATGTAACAGAACGAAACTTAAATATAAATAATATTAACACTCTCAAATATTTCACTTGAATCTAATTATTATTTTATGCAATATGTAATAAAAATATTTTCCTGTTGAACAATTTTTTTGTGTGGTAAAGGTGATTTTAGAAACAGTTTTTCGTACAAAACACATAATTATTGGTTTTTTTATAATATAATCATGTAAATCGGCATCTTATCATATTTTATTTGCTACATACATTGATTAAATGGCACCAAATCCCCGTGGGAAAGTTATCCGGGTAACTTCCACATCCAAGGGAGGAACGATGTTTGACGTTAGTAATTTCAGTACCAACCACTATTGTCTTCGAACCGATTAAATTATTTGACCTCACCTTACATCTCAACATCTATTCGAGCTACATTAACCTCTGTATATTTGGTCTTTGCAGCCGTTTTACGTCGAATGTTTAGTTGTCATGAACGCTGCATATATCTTAGATTATGTGTCTTATCATGTTGACCACAGAATTCAAGTAAATTTTACCTATTCTGAATAGCGGAAAACTTTCGTTCGTGTAGATAACGATATTTTACTAAATTGCCTCAGCAAAGCAAGTTTATCTATTCCGCTTCAACTCCTTAATGGGAAACTTAATTTCCGAGACTCATTTTATACGATCGGGATTGAGCTAGGGTTTCGTGGGTCTCTATTTTCAGTATTCTCTGGTAAATGATATTGGTTGAGCGGCCTTTGCGTTGATTATTTTTTGTGGACGACATGAAACTTTTAGAGTAGACAAGAATGCAGTGGGCGACCAACGACTATAAGTTGACATCAGCGTCGTCGCCGAGTGGAGTGCAGTATGCAGTTTATGGCTTATTGAAAAGAAGCGGTCAATAGTTAGTAACAGCCGAGCACACGCTCGTTTTAGCAACGAACATACGATAAATAGAATCCCGCTGCATCGTATGAATGAGGTTGATTATTTGGTGGTAAGTTTTGATTAGCAACTTCAGTGTCGTGGAAAGGACTTTCAATCGGTGTCAGTAATTGGTATACTGTACACTTCATTAATGCTCAGTCAATCAGAATCCAGCTCCATCATTTGGAGCCAATAGAAAATCAAATACAGCTTAATGATTAAACGTGTAGAAGAGACGTTCCTATAATATCCATCCATGAAAATTATTACTTTCCTTCTCCCAGTTTCCCAGTGATTTTGTCCTAGGTGTGCTAGTTTTCTGAATTTTATCTTCCGACCATTGAATGCAAAATCGTTGATTCTGTATTATTAAGCATATCTGCTCGCTCAATCATGAAATTTTTTGTTATACTATCATCTAAAACTGAATCATATCGTAATTATCCATTTTCTCATGATATTATATTTTTCCCTCAACTAATCGGGTAGCATGTTTTGGCTGAGTAAAAGTAAATTTGTCGAATTGTGTGACTGTTACTTTTGAAGTTCTCGTTTATTTTCGTATATAAGTTAAATCCATAGGTTGAAATATATTACATATATAACGTCATTAATTTCTTATCGTTACAAATAGGTTATAATATAATATAAAGATAAACGTATGGAAAAAAAAATTAAATAAAATTTGTCTAAAATACATTTTGTCTTCAAAAAGTTGAAATCATTCATTGCAATCTAATATCAACTAGCAGTTGTGAATACATAGTAATACATCTCACAGTGAAACGTGTTTAAATATGTAAAACATTTTTATAGTGAACAGAAAATTTGTTACACAAAAATCAATGTTCTCATATATGGTTTTCAAACTGTTTATCTGGAAATTAACTATGAATTCTGCATTCCATAAAAAATATTAATTTTAATTAACAACTGATGATATCTGACACTTTTATTACCAATTGTAAAGTGGGATTATATAAAAAATATTTCAAGTTAAAAAAAAAGAATGTTTGAATAACCTTTTAAGCTCAACACAAAGGCATTGTTATATTTTGCAGCATACCATTAATCTTGTCTGAGGTCGCCCGTGAGCTAGGGCGCGAACATTGTTGGTTGTTTCGCTGTATTTATGTTAATAATTGATAATGAATTTGGTCGGTTACCACTACTTTTGTGTAAATTTTTCAAAGCAGTAAATGTTCACGCCTAAACGATAAAAAGAAGTTTACTGTTGAGTAATACCCATACTTTATTGTTTACTGAATATGTAAAGGAATGAAACTATGCAAGTACCCGTGAAAGATCTTAAACTACTTTTCAATAATGTATTGTAAAATTATTCATTTTAAAAGTTATCTGAGAAAGGTAATATCAATATTATCTCGATTCGCTTCCCAAATCTGCTTTTAATAAAGACAATGTTTTAACTGTTATTAAGTTGTTATAATAATTAATTAAGAAAAATAATGTGACTCATGACTTTTTTAAAAATATTTTTAAGAAATTGTGTTAATGTGTCGAAAAATCATGTGTTTTCTTTTTTTATAGCTTTTGGGAATATTTACTAGGATTTTTGGAATTTAAAAAAAAAAAAAAATTATAACAACTATACTTATTTACATTACATTTAGCGTAAGTACTCTTATAGTTAATATACTTTATAATACATTTAGTGTAAAAAAATCATACGTGTCAGCTTCTATTCTCACATTCGTCCGGGATAGCAGTAGTTTTTTGAAACTATGAATTTTGAGTAGATTTCCAACATAAAATCTAGAACTTTATATTCCTAGTTCTCAATATTTTAGTATGACATTTTGTACTTTGTATGATTGGATTATTTTATGTCTTGATTACCTATAAACAAATAATTTTTTTCCTGTTATTTTGTGTTGAAATGGACATGTAGCTTTAAATTGAATAGCCTTAAGAATATGTCATGGTTTTACTATTTTTTTATTATTATAGTTTTTGAAAATACTCGCTAAGGTTTTTAAAATTTTTTTTGGAGAAATTTACAACAATTTTATATATTTAAATGAAAAGATTTAATATTACATTTAGCATGAAAAATGTTAACTTTAAATGTTTTAATTTCCATACTTGCGTTCGTTCTAGTAAACAGTAGTATATTCAAAACTTGGGTCTTGAGAAGGTTTCAAAATTAACTTTAAAACTTTGTGTTTGCAATTCTCAATCTCCTAATATGGCATACCGTACAATGTACAATTAGGTTATTTTATATATCGGTTGCCTATTAGCAACAAATTTTTTTTTATTCCCATTTTCCTCTCATTTTGTACGATTTACCATATTGGCAGCAAATTAAGTTGACACATTTTAACTAATTAATTATTTCCGAAAGACATATTGAGAGAAAAGAATTTTGCCTAAATTTTTTTCATATGTGTGGGCGTCCGAATTTGCGGAAGTATGTATGCACGCAAGTATGAAAACGCGTACATGTACATTCGTATGCTCGGTCTATTCACCGAATGATATCCGACGTGTCGGCCACTAAATGTCTGTTGTCTCCATTATTCTGTGGTTTGGTCGGAGTTGCTCCGATTTTATATCATGTATGGATACAAGAGTGAGAAATGAAAAAAAATTAGGTCATTTATAAATTGATCACCTAAATTAATTGTCTTCTTGTTATAACAGCTAGATGCAGATGACATAATTTTATTATTTTGTCTCCGTCTTTTATTTTACGTTATTCCTTTGCCCTGTTTGGTTCAATGAAACAACAAAAATATCTATACTGTATGTATTCCGCAACACTGCGTTAAAGAATGTTAGTGCACGAAAGACAGGTGAACGCTGTAGAATAATCGTACGGGCTCTAAGGAGGTAAAACAAACAATGATATCGTCCCCTTATGTAGCATCTAAGAGCATAAGGGGCCACTAAACTCGGGATCGAGGGGTTACAAAGTAATGATTTATTAACTTACAAAAATACATGATTAAAAGCAATTCCTTTAGAAGTTGAAGGGAATTACACTCAACCATGCACATAATGAAATCTGAGGGAAATGATGAAGTACGATATTATGCGTTTTGTGATACAAAAACCTATTTAACTTTTTTAATATTTTTTCCAGCATAATGATATAAGTACCTTCATACGGAGCTAGATTACTGCATTAGTTTCAAGTATACTACGGACTTAAGAGTTAAATAGCGTAATGATACATTGGGTATCTCGAAAGTTGTGGAAATTCATTATGACAAATCCTAGTACCTCAATAATTATGGATAATCATTTTACATATCTACTAATACAGAAATGTAAGATTATCCATAATTGCACCTAGATCCTGCATAATCGAAACCCTTCTGAGTGTAGCTCCGCCCAGCTCATAACTACGCACAAGTGAAACACGTAAGCAGGAGTATGTCATTGTAGCACATTTGCTTATATTGAAATGTAGCTGTTGCTCAGACTCCATTGGAATACTGAGACGATATCATTTTGGAACAATACACTATCGAATTTACTATTAACACCTAAGAATGGATATGGAATTTCGAATGCAGAAATGTATTATTTTATACATCCCGCCAAACGATATGTTAAACCAATAGTCCAAAACCAAACGAAAACTCACTTCAAATTTAATAACCGCACTTTCATACTCGTAACGTGTACTTACGTAATTATTTAGATACGAACATGCAGAAACTGATACAGTTCGTGTTTATACATACATTTTTCATAAATCAAATTTCCTCAATGATTTTTATTGACGCCTTACTCGATGTTATCGAATTACTTTAAACATTTTTATGTATGAATATTATATTTTTTCACTATTGCAGCTTTACAATATTTTTGATAATCTGAACTTCATATTCACAAGTTACATAATTTAAGCTTTTGAAAATGTTTCCCTTCAGTAAAGTTTCAACAATATTTTTTCAATTCATCAACGCATACATAAAATAAATATTTCTAATTACAAGTAAATATTCTTCTCTATGCTCGCAGTATCCTATAACATCAAGTCATACATCAGTATGCTTTGAGAATAAAGGAACTTATTTAGTAACCCCTTCTCGAATATTTATATCCATTTTATACAATTAGATAAGCAGTGAGATTTCTTGTAATACTTGAATATACCATTGTGGTTATGTGTGAAAGAAATATTTTGGCATTTTTCTTAGATTTCAACATATAATTTTATTATCAGCAATACTTTCTCCATATTGCATGTTATCTATTTTCATATAAATTTATTCATATAATAAAAAAATTTACCGAGCAAAGAATATATTTAATTTTTAATATTTCATTCGTATTTACAATAAAAATATTTCTCTAAAATTAATCTAATTATGTCGTATTATTTTATTTCATATAGTACGCAAAAAATACAAGATACGGAAGTGGGAAATATAGCTTAATCCCTTTAAACAATGTTTATTTATTGAAATCAAAATAAATTTCACCCTGAGTAATAAAATAAAATTATCCTGACCTATTTAAAAATAAATGCTTGCTTGTTCAGTACGAGTAGGCAAGATTTCGTGACTGAATTCTATAGAGACAAATTTTGATATAGACTTAATGTAGGTAATACTTACAGTAAATTCCCTTATTGAATTTAACTTTTAAATTCTATAAAGCTTTCCACAAAATAGAAAAATTTGTGTTTTTTTTAAATACACACAGAAATTTTAAGAAACTATCATATTCCAAGAGTCTATTTAGTATTCTTCATCAAATTACCTCTATAAACATATTGTTTTAAAATCATCTTACCTTGTCAAATTTATATATGACGACAAATATGTCTAAAGGTATATACCCACATATTGAATACTCAGATATATTAGGGTTTCATTTAAGTTGGATAAATAATTTAAGGGTTTCGTATATTTGAATTAATAGATGGCGTAGGGCAGTATGTTTTCTCATTTCTTCACACATATGTGTCTTTTATACAACTTGGACTGCTGAATATAACACGAAATAAACATTTTTAATATTCTTTTATATTATCATTTTCTAATTGAATATTTGCTTAAGTCCTTATTTTTCTGGAATAAAGAAGAGGTGTTTTTGACCAAATATATATTTACCATACCATAGTGATATGACGCTTTCGTCATAAACTTTTTTCCCACTATTGTCACTTCGTTTCAATACGTGAGCACTTATGACGCAATATTGTAACACAAGTGCTCACGTATTGTCACAGTGTATTCGGAAGGTTAATGAAGAAGATTTTAAACAATCCTTTAAGCTGGATAGTTATTTATTGAAGTTTTTTCCCGTATTCTTAAATGCACATAATAAATATTGTACTAACATACTTATTGTACTAACATACTTGATATATTTAGTATAGCTTATCTAGTTTATTACATCGCTATATTGAGACAAAACTTCAGTCAAGGTGTTAAAAACTTGAATTTATGCAGACAGATGGGTTTAATAATTTAACACATCGACTAGAGCGCATAGCATAGAGTAAGTGCAGTTAGTATTTACTCTTTCTTAGCAAACCGAAGAAGTCTGTCATGTAATATATGAATTAGTTCTGTACATCATATTACCCACATAAGAAGATGTTCTTTTTTATCCATTTTTGGTCTCTACTTTAGAAATAAATTTACTTTATGGCATTATCCTTATAATCTAAATATCCTTTTTAGATATCTTTTATTAATATAATAATTATGCATTCTATTTTACTTACGTGCCATGATATGTAAAAAAACAGGCTTTTAAGCGATTTATACGGGCATATTTTTTTAAATGTATCGATTGTTATTTATTTATTGAAGCATTCTTTTCCACTAGATGTCTATTTTGTCCCTAAGCCACTTTTTTATTGTATTATACTTTGTAAAAATTTACTTAAATATAAGTTAATTTTAAAAAGATCAGGAGACAAATCGGAAAATGTTTTTCTTAAGTATTAGTTAAAGGAATGAATTAAAAGAATAAATTTTCCTTCTTACCTAGTTAACCGTCTCAGCTTTTCCTTGCAAAAGGGGAACCGGGGCTGAAATTTGTTTTAATAATTGTGTAATATATTTATTACTAACTATATAGTTGTTAAATATATTCTGAATGGTTTATTTATCTAACTGTACGGTTCAACCTTATAACTTAAAAATTTTAATCACTAGTAATCTATAATAATTAATCTTATACATCCTGGAAGTTCTTTGTAAATCTTCATCACATTGTACATTTCATTTGAGCTTTATTTTCTGACTATAGCAGTTTAACTTAAAATACTATGGTTCATGCAACTATAATGGTATCTATGGTCTGATTTTTCAACAGAAAACAGATGCAAAAAAATTAAACGTGGAATTTCAAAATTGCTACTCTTTTTTATCCCGCGGTTTAAAAATAATTATCCGCTATATATCTATCTGAACATTACTAAAAATACGAAAAGGTGAATTTTTTCCATTACTCTTATACCGGCGTTTTCTTGCCAAATTCTAAAATTCACATAATACTTATTACATAATTAGTATAATACGTATGAAAATATTTTAACAGTTAAGAAAAGTTTCTCTCTATTTTTTATATCGCATCATACTAAGACGTGTGATGTGGTATAAAACACAAAAGAATATCTTAAATACCAAGAATGGAATTTAAAGTTATCTCCTTTCAGTTAGGATTTGATGTGATATAATTAATTAGTTCATTTGAGTAAAAAGAAATCGACATATTTTTATTTATATCGTAGGCATTTAAGGATGATTTTAACGAAAAAGTATTTTCTGGCAACGTTCATTTTCACGTAGTTTTTCAGTTTTCGTACTTCAGGAGGAAAGTAGAACCCATATAAGATCAGTGAAATGTCCGGCTGTCACCAATCGCGAAAGTTTCTCAAAAACCGCTTGACCTAGAAAACTCAAAATATAGAACTGACAATTTGAAAAATGCGGCGGCGGGGCAGTGGCGAACAAAAGTTTAAAAATTTAGATTTTCATAATTAATTTTACCTGTCATATTTTAAGAGATACCCTAGAAAATATACAAAAAAATATGTTATTCAACCGTCTCCCACTTTCAAGACGAGTGAACTACACTTTCAAGACGAGTGTTTTTAAAGTTGTAGGAAACTTGTAGGAAAACTAGAAAATTGTAGCAATGATTCCACTTGTCATATTTCTTTAAATAAGCATGAAGCCCTTACGACTGTAAAAGATAGAATTTGTAATATAAGTATTTTGTCAAAAGTTAACGTTTTTGAACAATTTGACAGCAAAATCATTAAATATATATGTAGTACCTAAATTTACACGTATGTCCGTCGAAGTGAGAGCTCGAAAGTTTTTAAAAGTATATTTCTTAGTCAATAATTTACAAAACAATTTATAATGTTGAAAAATGCTAAAAAAAATTATGCATTGTAGAAAAATTTCTTACCGTGGTCACTGGTTACATTTTTTTTAAATCATTGATTTTTGTCACAAAAAAATTATCAAACTTCTTAATTGTATTGAATACTTTAATAGTTTGGCATTGCAATTCCATCATATTTGTTTCTTCAGCTTTATTTTATCATTAGTCCATCATAGATAAAATTGTGCATCATTTAGTAGATAATTTTATTTATAAACACGTGTACTTTTACGAGTTTGAAGCCAAATTTTATTACATTTTACGGTTTCTTAGTTTTTCAGAAAGAGAAGAAGGTTTGCACAAAGTTTTATTAACTTCAGACGTGCCGTACTTTTTACTATTCCTGCTTCTAAATAACTTATTAATTACATATATAACCCGCAATAGAAGGGAACAAATTAGGCCCATAAAAACATTTAACCTCTTTGTCAATACTTGGGTACACGGGTACCCTTTTACATGTTGTTATTTATATATGTTATGCATTTAACTAAAGATCACCAAATATTTTGAGATGCTTTTATTTGAGTCAATTGACGTCGATTCATATTATCACAATATTTAGACATGCAAAAAAATAAATCTTAAAAGCTAAACTCGAATAAACATTTGACTTAACAAGTTACGAGATACCCTAGGACATATATGTAATAACTTAAAATACTTAGAGTATTCCATAACAATAAATAATTAAACTAATCTCTGGAGGTAGAAAATATTATTCTGTATGTAAATGAATATCGCCATTAAAATTTTAATAATTATTTATTATAAAATATGTTTAAAACATCCTCATATAGAATTTATTCTTGAAAATATGCATCTTTTTTTATTTCCCTTAGATATTCATCACATATTTATTTAGTGTAATCGTTACACGATTTTCCCGTCTGCTTCCGTTTTTTGGACGCCCTGGAAATAGCTGTAGCAGTGTCCAACAACAAATTTTTGTCCGGTGGAATGTCTGTGGAGTGGACTCGATTGAGTTGTCGCTCTGCATGCGAGATTCGTTGGTTTTCCATAGATCACAATGGTTTTTCATAGACCGTAATGTTGAACATTTTCATGATTTGAATATTTTGATATTGATCTTCAATAGTTGGCATATACTATTTTTGATTTAATTGGCAAAAAATAATCATGAACTCGTTTTCTTTTTCTAACACTTTATTATTTTCAAATAAAATATCTTAATTGCCAGACTGGGGATATTCAGAAAATTATAAAAAAAAGAGAAACCATTAGTTAGTCCGCCTATGGATTGTGTAACCTCCTAGCATCTAATCCATTGTGTCTACTCCAATCATCATTTCATTATAGTACCGCACAATTTCTGGTTTTTTCTTCTGTCTTCGCAAATTATTGTATTTGAGTGGGTCGTAGATAATAAAAACAGTTTCTTTTTCACATAAGACATACAGTCACTTTTTTGTGAAAATTAAATATAGTAAAATTCTTTGCATCTCCACTGCAACATAATTTTTATTTTTTTTTCTAAATAGTTACAATTGCCAATAAATACTTCGATATATATGATAATAAACATTTTGCTAAAAGTATATTAGTAAAAAAGTTTCCATCGCAATATTTCATCTGTATCCTACTTTTGCAACTGTAAATTTGACCATTCAATGGACATAATTTTACCGCGTTGCTTATTCACCATACTTTTATTTCGTACTTTGCTGTCTTTGAATTTCTATATTAATTAAGTTGCTCATCGACTGTAAAACTCCCTGTTTGTTTATAAAGTGCTAAAATATTTGCATTCAAAATTGTGCACATATTACGGGTAAGCACTGCTTTATATTTACATCATTAAACCAAATAAATCTCACTACACTCACAAAACCTATTCTTGTCCATCGCAACTCGATATAATGAATGAGGATTAGGCTTTCATATATCTGGTGAATAGTCAGTTTAAAATTATTTGCACCCGACTTTATGCGAATACCCAAGAACGCGTAGAATTCTGGAAGAGTTATATTTATTCACATCAATTGCTTTTTCGTCGAACTTTTCTCATTTTATGCGTTACAGACTGCTTTCGTCTTCTAGTAGGTTTAACCAAAACTTATATCAACTATTTTAGAAGCTATTCAATATTTCTTATCTCTTTTCAATATTTTGCTGACTGATGAAGTCCCTGTACTCCTATATGGTTCCGATTTTTGCCGAATTTGATGATCAATTATGGTTGCAATGCTTTCATTCCGTTTATCAACATCCGAGGATGTTTGTCTAACTCCGATTCACTCTCACGGCCTTCCACTAAATATAGAAAGATTATAATTCCAATTATTTTTCAATATTGAAATCATAATAATAGGAAAAAATAATAATATTTTCCAGGCGCATCACAGTCTTATGCTGTCACTATCTGGGGCATAATCTGAAGCAAAATAAGCCTAAATTTAGTTCATTCAAATATTTAACCTTACTTTCAGTTAGTGTATTATGTTATTTATTTTATAATTAATAAAGATGCCATAAAAATTACATAAAATAATGTAAGCAATAAACAACTGTCAATATTTATATGTTAATTTGAATATTCCTTGAAAATTTAGCTACTGATCTTTAAATATTTTTTGCTGTGACCAGGAAATTTCAAACAGCAAATACAAACAGCGTTCACAAAATATTCAAGCGTCCACTATAAGTCAAGACTTGTTTGAAACTAACAATAGTGAATGACTCATACAGATAGCTGCAACTGAGATCTTGTTATTCACTTTCTTCCTTCGCCTTCATAATTATATTGAATAACTCTTTCTGAGATAATAGGCTTTTCCAGTGCGACTCTTGAGAAGAAAGTATTTCAAGGTCAAAACTCCCCAGTCATAGATTGCTTTCGATGGATGAATATAACATAAGGGTGTCTGGATCCCATAATGTTGCTATTAAACAACCTTATTAAAACCGGGTATTGACATTTGTTTTGTGCGGTTTCCTCTCTGAGGAAGTAATTGTTTAAATTTTATTACATTTAGATTTGCTTTTAAACTATTACGTTATGTCACTAATTTTACGTTCGACTCATTATTATGTTTTGTAATCGTTTGTTAATTACACAAAGCCGAAATTTAAATACGGGAGGCCTAAATAATACCTCAATTAATAATTTTCTTTCATCGTAGTAGAATTGATTAACTTTATCCATGTATTTATGTTTATTTTAACATATTTTTCTTTTAATATTACTCAATAGTAATAAAATCGTGATTAATTTTTAAAAAAATATGAGATATTCCTCCTCATTTTATTTTCTTTAAAGTAAAGCAAAATTAAAAAGAATTTGAATAGAGAAGAAGGATCATATCCCTTAGGAAAAATAATTTTTAAAGCTTTACCTAAAATTCCTAACATTTTAAAAATTAACTAAATTTCAAAAAGTTGGGAAAAATGTACGGGAACAGCATGATCAATTTTATTTTTAAGCGTTAGAGAAATGATTAAAAGGAATTAACTATTTTTAATTTAATATTAGCTCCGTTTATTTATTTTTTGACAATAAATAATTTTACTTCTTAACTTAGTTATCCTCTCGGCTTTTCCCGGGTAAAAGAGAAGTTATGAATGAATTTCATTTTAATTAAGTTTTCATATATTTTTGTTAGTGATAAATTTGTTAACGATGTCCTTAATTATTTATAAACACAAATTTACGGCTCAAAAATATTTCACGTACCCCTAATATTTTTTAAAGACTTGCAAAAATATGCTCTTTACAATGGAGTGGGCAAATAATAAAAAATGTCTTTACTACGTAATTTTTGTGTACATGTTACTATACCATTACTTAAATTCTGATACATTTAAAAAATATATTTTTAAAGAGTTCAATGTTCTTTTTGGTCACTGCAATGACAATAAATAAACAGACAAAAAGCCAACAAAAACATGAAACGTAAAATAAAGTTTGATAGAACATATTACGATGTTGATATAGAAAAAATCAACTCAAAGTTTCGGAAGGTTTTATGTTAAACAATAAAATTAATGATTTTAAAAATAAACTAAAATAAAATACTGCGATTATTTTCTTTTTTATACTTCTTTGAATTTTAGAAATAACAATTGTATGTACTTCGACTTGAGGCTGACGAACGAACGAACGTTCGTTTGTCAGGCTGTTTGAAACCTCCAACTCGCAAATGAGTTAGATATCTTCTATGAACTTAATATTTTAGAAACGTAATACGAAATGCTTTATTATATACCAGATATCGTGTTTAAATTTATGTAAAATATCTTATCGGAAGGTGGGTGGGATTATCGTTAAACTAAACCGTCAGAATAAGCTTTATTTATAGATTTATTTTAAAATTCATTTATTTTAATCAAAAGTTAACATTTCATATCCTATTGTAAAAATAATACGTAAAATCTGATTATTTAAGGGCGATTCAGTACAATAAAATCTATACCTGCTTTTATAACTTCTGTCTAAAACAATAACTCTTGAAACGCTGTTGAATAAATTTTTATCTCACACCCATATAAGTGTATCTAAACCTTTTAAACTGTTGATGTAACAATAATGAATACAAATATTTTAATAAACATCCCACAAATTTTTAAATTTGTATATACACCTTAGTATGTTCGAGACGCTCCTAGTGCAAGCTCTATTCGCATTAGTTACTATTTTTTGTAAAAAAGAATATTTACGTAAATTTAAATAACGTTCATAGTTTATATTTTTTCTGGTAATGCAATAGGAAATTCTCAAATTTCCTGCTTGGGATATTCACGGAGAGAGAAACAAAATTATTTTATTATGTGATCTGTGATTTAGTTTTCCTTTGACGAATAAATACTTCCAAAGAGTAAAACGAATGTGTAATAAATAGAAGATATAGGTTCATATTTAACAACATTGATATTTATTCAAATGTTTTATTACGAAATATTTTCTCTTTAAAAGTTATGGGTACCTTTTCATCATAATAGTGAGTTACGAATAATTATAATTATATAAAATCATTATAAAGTGAGCGTAGTCTATAAAATTCTAGTGCATGAAGATCTTTAATTTGTGAACAAAGAAAAAACTTTACCTCCGTACATGCATTATATATTATCCCATAAATTCTTGTTTAAAGTTTGAGATTAAATAATTATCAAATTGTTTTCATTTGCAGTAAAATATGTAATTTTTTTTCAGAAAAACCAAAAAATATATAAATTCATCTCAGCTTCGTCTATGGATATAACTACTTAAAAATCCGCACTTATAAAACATTCACAAAAAACGGACGTTCATTTGCACACACACACCAGAACCGCAATTTATTTCGAGAACATATTAATATTTCGGTTGACCTGTAAAAAGTCACATACATAAGTTTACGATGAAAGTCTCAATGCTCAACGAAGGTGCCGATGATGTAATTTTAATAGATTTTGACTGAATTTTTTTGTTAAATAAAATAATTTGTTTTCAAACGTTATTTTATAATTCGGAATACAGAACCAACTAGTTCAAATAGTTTTTGGTTTACTTTTTGACGAACTAGACGAAACGAAAGTTTTAAAGAAAACGGAACATATTTGACAATTTCTGGAGTTAGTTCGTTCACTCTAATACAACTTACTAATGAAAATATTCAAGTATCATTCAGTTTGTTAACACACAAGAACTTATTGTTCTGTCCTGTAGTTTTGTCAAAAATATGGAATTTTTGCAGCCCTTTCTAAATAATAATGATTAAACTAAAACGAAAATCATCTGTTCCGTGTTGAGAACTGTTCTGCCTAAAATTAATAAAATTATATGAACAATTTCGTAGATATGTATGTAAGAAACCACTTTCATTTTACTGCGTAATTACAGAACGCTATTATATGAGTAATAAAATCTTATAAACACGAACAGCTTTGTTCAGAAATATATAAACGTTTAAGGGTATACAACGTTTCCATTAAACTTTTCCACCATTCTTATTTTTTTCACGTAAATACCACGTTACTATGTTTAACACCTGTATTTACTTACCTTTATGTTTTCTTAATTACTTTCTTGTTTACATTAAGATAATACAAAAATATCCACACTACAGTTAACGATCCACCAATGAAGAGGTATTGTCATCATCATCCTGTTTTATTTCTAGAACCTGATTTATCAGATCTACATGGCTCTTAGTCACATAAAAGCTTGAGGGAGCATGTTTTGGGACAAATAAGTTATGGAATAAAACACAATGGGAGAGCAAATGGCGGAATATTTGTGAAGTCTAATAATTAAAAATTACCATTCGCTCGAGGGGACCAATAAAATTTGTTTTTATTATTAGTTGTTCATTAGTATGCTACCTAAACTTGATCACATCATCTGTGCTATTTGTTCAAGAGAACTTTTGTGAATATCCTAAAATTTCTGTGCTTAAATCCTAACCAAAATGTTGATAGAACCACACGGAAATACTTTTCGAAATTAAAAGAAGTATGATGAAAATTGGTAAATAAATTCCAAGAATTTCATGAAGCATACAAAAGAAAAGATACGGCCCTATACGAAACCCCTACCTTTTTTGAATCGTTAAAATTGATTTCAATTGTTATGAAATACGCAGTAGAAGATTCATTCAATATCTCTGTTACAAGATAGTACTGTTTCTAGGTTATAACATCAAAAACTGAGCTCTCTTTCTGACTTATGTCTACACGTGGTTGGTCTAATTTTTAATTTTATTGGAAGCAAAAAAGAGACTGATTATACTGAGAAGTACAACATAATTCTGATATAAGGGTCTTATATCAGAATTATGTATCTTAACTTAGATGCATCAGAAGATTAAGAAAATTTCTAAGAAGACCCACAATATTTTGCTGCAGAAGAAGTTATTCTTTTGAAAATTTCTTGGAAACGACTTCCTTCCTTGAACACTTTTATTAGATACCACTTGGAACTAGAACCATTATTATCGCAGGAATCTTTACTTTTCTATTCGTCAGGTATTTCGAATTTGCTACAAAATTTTTGTAAGTTTTCTAATATTTTATCCTGCTTAAATGATGATGACCTATTGCTAAGTTTGGCAGTAAATATATTTAACAACAGCAAACCTTCATCTTATTCAGAAGTCGGTGATTTCTCTCTAGATGATCCTAATTATGAACAAAAATTTCTTTGATAACATTATGCGAGTGCGAGATATATCTACGAAGTGTTATCTAATGTTCCCGTTAGTTTGAAAAATATATTTGTGATTTGATCTCATGATGGCATTTTGTGATTAGATCTCATGATGGTTGAGAAAACCTAATATGGTTAAATTTTTAATAATTTGAATATTTTATAATCAATCTTGGTAGAAATGTTAAGTACTTATTCAGTAGTTATAATAAAATATAATGATCCAATTGATCTTGCTAGCACGTTTATCAAAAAAATATATTCATAATAATGATAAATTAGCGTAACTCTGAGTAATTATCTCTACATACAGATTGAGTAGATTATAAAATATTTATTAACTAAAAGTCGTATTTAGTTTTATTTAGATTTTTATTTTTGATATCCCAAATAGAAATTTGGTTAATTTTCTACAAGTTGGACGGTTAGTTACTATTGATGCTATTAGTTTTAAGTCAAGGCTCCACATACGGGATATATTTAGTTAAATTTACCAGACATGAAAAGCTAAATTCACTAGCATTCATGTAAAATTTTGCGTAACAAACGATGTGTTGAATGTAACTATTTTATGATTTTATTAAGAGGTGCATAGAAAGTGGTATTAATTTATATGTTTTATAAATTTTGGTATTGAGTATTTTAATGGACAGAACAAATATGTGATATTCGCCAATTAATGATAATTGTAAAACTTGATTTAGTGTACAAGATTTTCTTCCGAAAGATTTATAAACCTGTGTTGCATAACTTTATAATATCAAATCAGCTGCAAAATAAAGCCGATTGCATAAAATGTTTGATATTTAATTCATTGAATACATTGTGTGCCAACGTCCAAGTTTAATGTTTTCTTTAAAAACTTCGTCAATAACTTTAAGTAAACAATTGATACAAATATTAAAAATTGCATTGTCCCATTATATATAGAAACATTTATTTTGCCAAAAGAAGGGGTAACAAAATTTTATACGATACGATTTTTCTCCCTTCCGATAAATAAGACCCCTAACTTACATACGAGGTATTCACTCTACAGAGACGATGGACAGGATTATTTTGTATAATATTATCACAAGTATACTTATGAACAAGAGTGTGTACACATATCATAAACATATGTACGTAACTACAGAGTATTAGTTAAAAGATGCAGCAATATTTTTCCAGATTCCTCTCAAAAACTTAATAAAAAAAATAATCCACAATGTTGAAGATTTAGGCATTTATTTTAGAGAAATGTTATATTTTTATAGGAAATTGTATTATCTTTTAAATATGATACGAATGGAAAATCACTTTTTAAAATTTATTAGGATAAACGGAAATTCCATGAAAAAACGCGAGTAAAGAATTGAATTATCAATAGAATAATTTTTTATTTCAGTGAAATAAAGCTGGTATCGCTCAAGATACAAATCTGTAGAAGGAATTCACTATATCGTGACTAGTCATTCTGATAAAACCGCGCAGAATGCAGTGTTCATGTACTATAAGACATTTAACACTTGAGTTTACATCAAAATATTCCATTTTGATAGAGGTGAGACAGGAAAAAATGTGAGACGCAAAAACGATTATCGATCATAATTATCCATTTTGTGCTCGAGAACTAGTAGACTCGGTTGGTTATTACAATTTAACAAGAGCAAGCATAAACACATCCGTTACCGTTAACGCAACCAAAGAAAACCTCTAATATGGTTAGTTCTAAATTTGCTGGGAGTTTGCAGTGAATTTATTGTTATTTTTTCATTATAGCATTTATAAATGTAGTGCAATTAAGAAAAGGATATAAACATAAATATTAGTTCATTGTTTAATTCATTGTCATCCTGAATTCATAACAGCGCATTATATTCCAGATATATGTATAGTTGTTTTCTTCAACAATCTCGTAAATATAGACGAAAATGCGAGATTACCCTAATTTTTTTATTAACTATTGTAAATAGTTATAGTCGCATTACGTTACTTTTTTCTACACTATTATAGAATCCTAGAATTGTAATATAATCATATATCTCACGATTCTTCCTAATATATTACAATAATTTTTTCACTAAAAAAGGAATACATACTATTACGTCTGTCAATATATTTGTAAAATATCAAAGAAATAACCACCATTCTCAGTCTTTCAAATATCATTTTATATAAATAAATTTTTTCCTATCTTTAACCATATTTTATGTTTTCTTCTGTCATTATTCGGGAATAAACAGTCTATATATTTCCATTTGTGAGCATGATTTTAAATATATTTAATTTGTCGATGGCAATAGGTTTCCAAAACGATTAGTTCATCACGTGTATTCAAATAGACTACATGAATATAAAATAAGTCACCTTTTGATATAAGTAACGACATACTCAGTGTTTTTCCCAGTTAAATTGTACGAGTGCGACATCCAATTACGGAGCGAACTAAGTGATAAATAAAAGTGATGTTAACCGCGCATCCCAACACTCTTCCCTCTAGCAACTTGTGTACTGAATATTCAAAAAATGTCGCCGTATTTCGGTGTTGGCAAACTTAGAACTATTCGTTTTCCGTCCCAGACATTTTTATAGCTCTCTAGTCAGTTTGGGGCGTTACGGTCGTAAGTCATTAATGTTCGTGATATATAAATGTACGTGGCAGGTTATGGCCATAGAATATATGCATTATAATGGCCGAGGAGACAGAATATTTTGGAATAAAACTTACGTTATACGATAGTATAATATACGTAAATAACAGTTATATGGTCTCAGTAATTTCGGTATATTTATATTTACCACTAAACGGCGTAGTTATAACATGGCATTGCATTGCTTCTTGTAATGAACCTGTTACGTTTTTAGAAATACACACGTCAAAAGGAAAGAACGAAGCTCTCATGAGACCATTCGAGTAACGTGCGGTATATATCTGTCACAGCCGTTTTTTTCTTAGGCGTTGGAACTTTTAGTTCATTATAACTGTAAATACTCATATATGTAATTATATATACTAACATGAATTATTTCAAAAGGACAAATAGCCTTCAAGACTTATCATCTTGTAGGATATAATGTGAAAAAGCGACTTATGAGTAATTAAATACTATTTTTTTTAATTTAACGTAAAATTTTAGAGACATTGCTAATGATATTTACAAAATGCCTCATTTCCGGAAAAAATAAAAGTAAAAATTACTCAAACACAGTTTAACTGAGAGTTAGAGAAGAATTGAAATAATAAAAACCGGAAAAAAGCTTTTTTCCGGTTTCGACTTGCAGGTCGACGGCCGTACTTTTCATATTTATTATTTAAATTCTTCTCCATTTTCCAAAAATGAGAATTTACAAGTATATTATCACATAAGATGAGATATTCTCAGATATCTATAAAATTAAGCTCGTCGATGAAGATATTTAGGAATTAACAGGCAAGTTAATTCAAAGAAAGCAGAGTGACATCCGGATAGAAAGTTTTCATCCATCCGCATAAGAAGCCGTCGAAGGGACAGGTGAATCTATAGAGATTGGAGTTGATGTTTTTGTGTACAACAGGCTCCAGGAGACCGTTGCCTTTGGCGACAAAAAGTCATATATTCTCTACCTAAAAGACTATATGAAAAAATTAATTCTTATTAAAAGATTTTGTACGGATGATATTGCGTTCGGTAGGATTATCACTAAAGCGTAAGAGCAATCTTTGCAAGTGTTAGGTTTGAATTTAGAAAACGATTACATCTCTCATGGATATTATACGTCATATGCTCTAGAGTCGGTAAACAATTTTATCTTTATGTTTATTCAGAAAACGGACCAACAAAAATGTAGTCAATCCACTCGCTTTTAAACAAGCTTTCTTATTTTTTTCCTTTCATTCTACTTAGCCACCAAAATGCAAGGCAGGATATTTAATTGGGTGATGTATTTTCTCGATGAAACTATGTTCGCTAGAAAATTTTTATTTACTTTCCTACTAATTTCTTATCGGATTGAGCCACAGAAAAGTTTGCTAGGTTTACATTTTATTGCTTTGAAACTATTGTTATGTTACCTTTAGTATATAAAAACACAATTCTTAAGAAATGTTTAAATATCTTTATTTTAATGATTTAGCACTTCAACAGAAAAATGGAAAATTTATAAGATCAACAACGTTACCTGTCCACTAACATTTTAGCTCTTTCTTGCCTGGGTAAATGTGTATTTCAGTTATATCTACAAAAAGTTTGTAATAATACACATATTCTTTGGAAGGAGCAAAATATTTTTACATACGATTAAAATACATAATAATTATAATTAGGTTCTTTAAGATCCTTGTTCGTTATTTCGAAATACGTCTCTTTCAAAACAAACAAATTATATACCATAACATTCATGTGCCTATAAAATTGTATTAACTGAATATCATTTAAGTAATTAATTGCTAAGTTACAACGACGTTTTTAAATTAACAATATTAAGATACTTTGCGGTTAGCTAGACAGGGACGGGACCTGCGGGTGTGATTATATGCAGCATTTAATCATAAAATGTTGTACTAGCGAAGTAGCAGATAAATTTACTTAAATATTGGAGTAATCACGGAATAATTAACTTGACAATAAAATTAAAAAGATTACATAAGACCTACTTTGGAATATGGAATTCTTATATAGCGCTGGAAAAAAGCTGAATTTTAATTACTTCATCGTTACCTTTTAAACAATTCTTTTTCATTGAAAATACTAAAAATTGAAATATGTAGTGTAATGTTTAAATATAACGTACCGTATGTTACATTTAAACATTTTTTTTAATTTTGTTGTAAGTTTTTGAGACATTTTTTGTCTACTTTAAATATATTTTTTTTCATTATGCTGTTAGAATATTTCTAATTAAGACAAAAATAAGAATAGGTCCTTTAATATCAAAATTATATGTTTATAAATGTATAATTAAAAGACTATTTATGCAATTAAAACCTCTTTTTACAGGCAACCTGCTATATAAGCTAAAAAATGTTATTTGATATTATATAAATTTAAGTGACTTTAAATTAATTTCTATATGGTATCATAACAATACAAAGTGCGTTATTCATTCATTGCGATTATATTGTGTATTGTGGTAGAATGAAAACCATATCGACAAGAGCTGAAAGCAGAAGTTTGCTGGGCGGGGAAACATTTGTGAAATTTCTTGACATTTTCACATCTCTAATTCCTCAGTCTTTAATAATAAAAACACCGGCAGGCTATGGAACTAGTATACTCTGCCTATAGTGGGCTATAGGGCAGTAACGTGTATACCCACAGTCGGTCTGTGATGGAAATATTTATACTCGGAATGTCTTAGAAATCAGAAAACCGAAACGAGGAATTTAAATAAAAAAACGAAGTATTTGAAATAGCACTTCACATCGGCAAGGTGAAGTGGGAGTAGGCAGGTCACATTTGCCAAAGAACTGGTAACGGATTATACTGATAGGTTCTCTCATGGAGACCACGAACGTAATGTGGGGCGCCCCAGCCAGATGAATTGATGATATGTAAAGTCGGCGAGGAGTCAGTGGTGACTAGATGCAGGTTGATGGCTGATATATTTATATGTGTGTATGTATATATATATATATATATGTATATATATATATATATATATATATATATATATATATATATATATTTATTTAAATTTATTTTTATATATTAATGCATATATCTCTTTTCTTAAACTCTATTAAAACCATCACCGAATATTTGAACTAAGCTTGAGAAGTAATTGGAGTATACTATTTAATAGGAAAACAAATAAATAAATATACTTAAAGGCCGATAATGCATAAGAAAAAGATGGAAATACATAAAAAAATTTACAGAGTTTATTAATGAAATAAATTATTAAATCAAACTAAAACTATCATGTGGCGTGCAGATTAAGAAAAGGGAAAATATACTCTTCGAATTAAATATTTTTACTTACAAAAAGAAACCAAATTAAAAAAAAATTACTTTTTTATCAAGTAGTAATCATTATTATAAAGAATAAAGTAAATTTTCTGCATTAATGTTTATATCGCTCTCCTTTTCTATATCAATAAACATATTATGTTTATCCTATCAATAAACATAATATAAAAATTTTACACATAAATGGACATATCATTGGAATAGTAAATGGAGCGGCTTGGTAAATTTTCAGATTTTAGATATTTAACCCACTATAATTTTTTTCTGAGTATGAATCTATCATTTAAAGCTTTAAATGAATATAAACAGTTTTTTCAAGAGAAGCATATTTCGACAAATAATAAGATAAAAGTGTGAATATTACGCAATAAATTTATTTAACTGTATTCTGTCCACTAGCTTATTCAGAATAACTAAATTAAATTTTTTCTAATTCAAAAATTTTTTAATTTTTTTCATTTGTTACTTGCAAGAATTATTCAACTTTGTTTTTGAACAATATCAACGTACACTTACTATAGTAACAAATAAAGTAACCTTCTCACATTCATCCAATGACATGTAAATACAAAAAAAATAGACACTGGTTTTATAATACTATAACCGTACATTCGTATAAATATTTTTTGTAAATCCAAAGTAACGCGACCTTCGCGTTACTTTGGATTGGTTAGTTCGCGAAGCACCTTAAAGTGGTAAAGGAATATGTCTTTTCTACACTCTATGCCATTTCGAAAGTCCTTTCAACCTCGACGCAATAATACCCGGAAATTGCACAATTTTTACCACTTAGCGCTAGTGGCCAGACAATGTTGGGGTATCAAGCCCGAGGAATGAGAATTTATTTACCTAATACGGAGTTAAAGTTGCTAATACATTGTCTGCGAATATATACACTTATTTCAATGCAAACAACATTCTGAATGTGTACTTATATGAAGGTTTGAGTAGAGCCGGCAAAGGGTTCAATGAAGATGGAAAACATACTTGGTAGGAGATATATTGCCTAATGTTAGGGATTGTGAAGAGATTTTCAACTGAATATTTATGGATAATCATCTATTCCTAAAAAGGTTCTCGTATCTTTTTAAGATGAAAATGAATGCACAAAAAACATGTATCGATTGATTTATTTTAGGATTATTGATTATTCTAATAGATATAAAACAATTTTTACCGTCATATTTTTGCAAGAATGAGGACTTTTTGGCATTTGTGTCAAAATATACTCACTTTTTTGTTTCTCTTCTTTTAGAAGAGTAATTCTTTTATTAGGAACCTAATATTATTAAAAAACATTAATATAAAAAAATTGTCAAATGTTTGAACAATTGTTTTGCTATTTTCTACATCGATTTTGTATTTCTTACTTTATTTTCTAATGTTGCGCAAAGCTTTTCAAAATTTACCTACTATTTACGGTCTGAAAACTATCTCGTATAACAATTGGAATGAATTCCGACCAATAAAAGCAAATGTTATTTATATCCTTATGTAATCATAGTTGGTATGTTTTTTCGTCAATCCTTGGTGTCATGATAATGTAAAGTTTATTTTATTTCACCATTTCAAAAAACGTAAATGATTTGGAAAGATTTAAATTTTCCACATATTTACACAATTGTTTTTAACTTCAAATTTCTGAAAATAACTTTTAAATTTATAAAACTTTAAAATAAATCGTATAAAACTACAAAAAATTTTGTCAAAGAAATATACGTGCTTGAGTGGTGAAAAGTGACTTTGACGGCTAATGATACGTATAGAACAGCTCTTAGAAGACGTAATCTATACCCTGTTCTAATATCATGAACACAGTGTAAGTTTGCTTTTTTTGTTGCTTGTATATGAGAAATAAACTCAAAAATTAATGGATCTGTTTCAAAATAATTTCTTTTAAACTAATTTATATCACAAGTACAAAACATCTGCTTTCTTCATTAAAGTTTAGGATAACGTACGGTATGGTACTAATTATAATTAGAACCAGAGAGGATGTACTCTGTTCTTGACTTAAGCTGCGTAAACAGGTACAGATATTACGAAATAACGTAAAAACGTGTTTTTTTCAATTATATCTATAGCAAGGTTTGATTTGTAATAGGTATATTTTTTTTTGGAAAATGCAGTATATTAGCATTTTAAATTATAATATATCATAAAATTAAGTCTTTATTTAAAGACTCCATTAAATTATTTCGAAATAGTTCTTTTTCAAAACCAACCAAATATACATCATCACTTTTCATTTACATACATTGCATTGTTGTCTTAACTGCATGTTATTTTAATAATTTGAACATTTACATACATTGTATTGTTGTCTTATCTGCATGTAATTTGAATAATTAATTGAGGATGTAAGAGTGTTTTTGAATTAAAAAAAACTAAATTGTTCTGCAGCTAGCTCGATAGGAGTTTGAGCAGCAGGCGCCGTTATGCGGAGTATTTAGGTGAGGTGCTTACACGACTGTAAAACATTTTGTCTTACAAATAACAGGCATATAAAGTAGAGTTAGTCAAATACAGAAGTAGTTACTGAATGGTTAACTTGTTACTCAAAATAGAAAGATTACGTAAAGATTAGTTATTTATTCACGTAAAAAAGTAAAGTGGAAATAGATTCTCAATATGGCGCTAGAAAAGTCGAATTTAAATTACTTCATCGTTACCTTTAAAAATCTTTTTGGCTAATAAAAATAACAATTAAAATATGTTAACTGATATATCACATTTAATCAAATCTGCTTTTTTATTTTGTTTAAAACCTGCAAGACCTTTTTTTCCTGTTTTAAATGTACTTTTTTCCACACTACAAGAAGATTCTGCATCACGCCAAAAAACTACATCCGAATAGGTTCTTTAACATTAAAGTTATATGTTAACAGATGTATATAAAAGGGAAATACTATTTATGAGTTTAAAATAGGTAAACTGGTAAAGAGGCTCACAAAGCTAATTTAATATTTAGTTTTAAAACTTTATCTAATTTTTTGTAATGTAAATTAATTTCGCTGTACTATTGTATATGTATCCAGCAATTTCAGATTCAAACACATAGAGTTTAAATGAGTGCAAATTAAAATCTTAAATGGTCTTCATGAGGTTTTGTATAAACACGAGGCGTGTTATTTATTCGTTGCGATTATACTATTCGTTGTGGGAGGATAGAAACCATATAAAAGAAACGGACAGGAAATTTGACTGGGCCGGAAAACGTCAGCAAAATCGCTTGGGATGTGACTTTCCCAATTCCGCAGTTGTTGAAAATAAAAACACTGGCAATCAATTAAGTGTATTTTACCCAAAATAGATGCAGTTAAAAAATATGGACGCCCACAGACAGCCTGGGATGGAAAGCAATATGCTCGTAAGTGGTCGAATTTCTTTGAAGTCAGAAAACTAAAACAAAAAGTCCGGATGAAAAACCAAAGTATTTGATATTGCGCTAACACCAGCAAGCTGAAGTGGCAATGGGCATGTTACATTTGCCGAAGCACTGATAACGAACGGCGCTAACAGTTTCTTGACATACATATATATATATATATATATATATATATGTACACATATATATATATATATATATATATATATATATATATATATATATATATATATATATATATATATATATATTAATTCTGCATCAATTAGTAATCATTATTATGTGTGAAATAAAATGTGAAAAATTTGTCAGATTTTATATTTTTAACTTAATATAATTTTTCCTGAGAGTTTAATGATTGTAATAGTTAAATTCCCATACCACTGTCCATGGAAGTATAAACATTATGTCGTAAGTTTATCTTATTTTATTCGAACGTTTAATTTTTTGAAAACTTGTGAAATTAATTTTCTCAAAAAAATACACAATTTTTTCAATTTATTTATTGATGCTATGCAAAAATTACTTACCTCTATTTCTAAACAATATTAACCTACACTTAATATAGTAACAAATAAATCCACTTTCTAAGATTCATGCAATTAAACTTAAAGAAATAAACATTGGATTTATATTCTAATTGTACATTCGCATACAATTTAGCGCTGGTGGCGAAACAATGTAGGCAACATTAACCGCAAGAAATTGAGAATTTATGTACCTAATATGGGGCTAAAGTTGCTGATGTCTGCGAATATACTCGCCTACTTCAATGCACATGACTTTCTATATTAATGGATATTGACCTATTGCTAAAAAGTTTTCCGTGTCTTTGTAAGATGAAAATTAATGCATGAAAACCGTCTAACGATTGATTTATTTCAGGATTATTTAAATCTCCAACAAACATTTAATATAAAAAATATCATTATAGGTTTGAATCACAGTGTCGCTGTTTAAAATGACTCAACTTTCGTATTTCTTACTTTTTTTTATAAATTACTCAAATCTTTGCAAAAGGCTGAAAATCTAGCCTATAAAGTTGATGACACTACAGAAGACTATTTGAAATATTTTTACTTGTCACTAATACTGGTATTGCTGTCGACGTATTTGGGTATGAAAAGAAAAAGCACCTTGGAAAGGAATTTGGCAAGTAAGTGTCAGCAATCGCTTTAGATTGAAAAAAAAGCAGACCAATTATGATTGCATGGTGATTTATATTCCCATGCAATCATAATTGGTCTCCTTTTTTTTAATCTAAGTTGTCCCTACTTTTTTTCATTCTTTTAAAACAGAATTGGTTTAAAAAGGTTTATATTTACCACATATTTACACAATTCTTTTCTTTCATATATAAGATAAAGGCGAATGAATAAAACATTTTTATTCGCTATCAGCGACAGAGCTTTTTAAATATTATCAAAACAAGGAAATAGACAAATCACCAAGTGAAGTTAATTCAGATACTCTTACATAGAACATCGTCCATAACTCGATAGAAATGTATTTTTACAGATGCTGCCTTAATTAATCAACCTAGTACAGATAAATTCTCCATAAAACCATGGATATAACAAACTATTCAAATGATATACGAAGTCAGAATGCACGCCTAGATACTCCAGTGGAAGAATTTATGTTTCCCCTGAGATTTGCCACCGCTCTTGGGTCAGTCTAAAAATCTTTTGTTTATGTCACTTGTCCAAAATTTTATCAATGTATATAAGCAGATTCGCACCCTGTTTATTAGGCGAGACCGTAGGTAGATTTTGTTAATCTAGGATCGTCTGTTTGGCTAGGGTGAGTGCTTTTGATTTATACAAGGTATATTTTGGAAGATGATTCTAAAATAATTAAAATAAGAGAAATTCAGCTAAAGTAGAAATTTTAAAGATTTCATTATTGCAAGATTTACAAAAATACCAAAATAAACTGCGTTGATTTCTTATAAATTTATCATGAATTTATATGTGAATAAGAATCTCATATTATTTAAATGACTTTCAAAGGTAACATTGGAAAAACTATGGTAAAGTAAATTACGAATTGTTTAAAAGTAAATAGTGAAGCGTTCAAAAAATTAAATTTGAACCTGTTTTTGGGAGGTCAATTTTTTTTTAATAATCACAAAAGAGAGAAATAATAAAAATTATGTTGTTTTGTATGTTAATTCCTGTATTAATGCTACACAGACTTTTCTGCTTTTAGTCTATAAATCAAAACATAGAAATACCTCATTCATAATCAATCTCAGTGAAACTACGACACGCAATAAATAAAATTAGACATTAAAAAAAAAAAAAAAAAAATAAGCGAGCAGAATTAAGTTATTTTTAAACGTGTTTATTATGAAAAGCTCAGAGTTGAAATAGTAATTTAAAATTTTAGTTATAAAATGTGATTAAATTTAATTTTATTCTGAAGTCAATATGTACATGCAACACAATCAAATTGTTGTTTCAGTTAATAGCACTGTCGCGTTTAACCCTAGGCATGGTTTCTTTGTTATCACTGCTATGAGAAATGTAACCTAATAGGTAAGTTATATAAATTATTGTAACAGTCAGCTCAATTGGACCACACCGCTTTCCGTGTATATCAAAATAAGCGGCATTCGCTGATCCGTTTTCATATTTTCAAAGTATATAAGGGATTGAAGTTCATCACATACTTTTAGCAAAATAGGCAAAAACGGATCAGTGTTATGCCGCAAAAATATCTATGGATAATTTGTAAAAGTCACACTTGGTCACATAAGTATTGTGCTTAAAGAAGAAGCTGGGTACTTGTTCCCTACTAAAATTCATAATAATAATACGTATTTACATGACATGATCCAGTTGGTGAGACTGTTAATCCAGTTATTCACAAATTAATTTTGTCTTTGCCTTTATCATTTAAAACAGACCTAATTTTTAAATAGTGTATTTAAGATAGATCGTTGATTCACCTTGAACCAATGACAAAAGAAAAAGGGGGCTGACTTTCAACTTAGCCAATTCTTTTTAGGGACGTAAGGAAACTTGCACATTGACGTATTTGAGGTTCCTAGAAAAATAAAAGAACTAGTTTATATAATTACATTTTCATTAATTTTCATTTATTGAAATAAAATTTATTGCTGCATTACAGATAGTTATTGAGTCAGGCTAAAAGAAATACCTCAAATATAACTTTAAAATTAGACCAACCTTATGCTTTTATTTGATATTATCACCCCAAGCTCATATCAAAACAAAATCTCGAGAGTAAGTATTCATTTGCTTCACAATTACTGCTTTTCTACAGTCAAATGTAATGGACAATACATATTTCACGAAAAACTTTTATATTTATATTAAAGCTTCAATTTATGAGCAAACGTAATATATTAAGTTCATTATACATAATGTGTTCAAATATATGTAGTCGAATATATCTAGTGCAGTATCTTAAGGAAAGGTTAAAGAAAATTTGTCAATTTTTGAAAGAATGTGAAGACCTTATTTGCAGTAACGTTACGCAGAGTAGATTATTTAACCTTAAGAACATTAACTTATCAAAATTTTCGGAACAAAATAGAATTAAATGGGATAAGCTGGCTTTGTAATGGAGTCAAATTTTGATTATATTACTCTTTACGTGTATCTTTACTAAGTGCTTAATTCAGCTATAGGTATTATAGAAGTAAAAGTTGGAAACAATTAAAATAGGTTATTGATCCTAACTGGGAACAATAAACTTGAGCTTTTACGCCAGGAAAGCAAATAGGTTTTTTTTCAAATATACACAGTTACAAATACGCAGTTCATTATTTATATAAAAATATACTTAGAAACGCACATGAAACAGACACATAGAAATCGATACTTATAAACGTGCTCATCTTTTCATTATCATTAATAAATATGATCTAAACGAAACGAGTGTAAATGTTGCTACGTCGACAGGGAATATAACTTTATGGCATTAAAATTGTTGTTCTCTAAAAGTACTTTTCATAATTCTATTTCATTTCTTTAAAAGTTTTGAACGTAAGTTAATTTTGAAATGATTAACGGGATAATCGACACAATATTTCTTTGAGAAACTTTTGCTGAATACATTAAAAAATGTACAAAACGTATTATGTTTAGAGAAGGATATGTCCAAAACATATCCTTCACACAAGTTTCAAATTCCATTAATTTGAAACTGAAAATTAAATTCTGGGTTTTTAAAAATCTTCATTAATAAAATTTCAAATGACTATATCAACTGATATAAACAAAAGTAATTATTACATATTCTTTCTTTTTTTCTGGGGAAGTTTTGAGATCCAAAACAAAACAAATAATTTTCCTTGTGCGAATAGTAAAACAAGAATAAAATATAATTAAAAAATTTCAGAGATGTCTCATCTCTGAAATTTTTTAATGTTACAATTGGTTTCACGAATTAAACCAATTGTATCATTTGCCGATTATAAAGTGCTTATAATTGTTTTAAAGAAATATCTTTAAATAGCTTTTTTAGAAAAACATTAATGAAGGTGATGGTTTGGTTACAGAATTACGGAGTAAACAATCAAGTGTTAAAATAATGTTTGAGGAAGTATATACATATTCTAATATATTTCCTCCACAACAGGACAGGGCTGAAATTAATTCCCTTTGAGAGATTGATCATTAGAATAGTTATAAAGAGATATAATAGAAAGTGAAGAACCACAAACGATTATTCACATCCTTCCACAGGACTTAATTCAATTTGTGAATTCGGCGGGGCTGAGTAGGATAATGAATAAATATGAACAATTTTATTTTCATCACCGGTTGCTATAACTCATGGTATACTTTCGTTTGTATCTTGATTAAGTTTACATTTTTCCCATTTTATTATATTCCGACCACTGATTTTAACTTATCGCTGTGAAATATTTCAAGATCCATAAATTACATATTGAATTTAAATTCTGCAGAACAAAACGACTTAGTTCCTTTTAAAATTACCGGATGGGAATAGCGATATTGCAAGATAAATGTTCAAATTAAGGTATCGATTTATTAGATAAGTAATATTATAGGAGGTATAACTGCCAACTAAGTCGGTAAAAGGAGAATTATTAAATGTTACTCGAAATTTATTGTCGCCTTCATCTTCTTTGAAAATTCTACGTGATTGGGTTAGATGTCACGAAATGGTTATCATTAATTTCCTACTAACTTAGAATTTGCCTCATTTATATGGATTCTGAGGCCAAATAAGAAAACAGTGCAGTTTCCCCATGTTCGTATTACTATATAACTTAAGTAAAGTTACGAAGTGACATCCCTTATAAAAAGTATTTTCAAGTTAACGCTATATAACGAATTGGTGTTTAAAAACATTGGAAGAATGTCGCGAAAGCTATATTGATAAAGAGGACAGTATACGAAATAATAATGTTTGAATTATTTAGTTTTATAGTTACATATTCCCACTTCCAGTTGAAGAGTCATTTTCGAATAACTGAAGATTATTGAAAATATCAGTTTATATAACGAAATTAAAAGAGTAATTATCATACATATGTAGGCCCTATAAGTTTTTGAGTCATAGTCGGCCAAATAATGATATGGATTCGGAAATGCAAATTCCGATACGTTACAACAACTGTATACATACAGGTAATAAAGAAAAAAATAAGAGTTTTATTGCATGCTTACGATCTAGAGGTTTTGATCTTTTCCTGGACTTTATCTCGGGGGTGTAGGGATGAGATATGTGGTTCGAACGTATCAGTGCTCGACAAGGCACTGTACTTATATTGAATCACTTTGGTTATTTTTTGTTAATACTTGTCGTTATATTATGTACCTACGACGATTAAACCAATGGATTTTCTCGTTTAATTTCATGTGGGACATTATTTGCGAAAACCATTTCAGTTAATTCTAAATTATTAAATCCACATTAATTGGTCTTAGATTTCCAGATTTATTTTTGGAAACAGTGTAATGTCAATATTGTATAACCATAAGGTTTCATGTGTATAAGAGTGAACGAAACCCTTGCATTGCGAATTCCACGCGATATAGATTTATTAGTAATATCTTGAATACTACCTATAAATCGGTGAAATATTTATTAAAGTAGTGTTTTAAATAAATTGTTTCTCGGCAGATTAATTATAAATGAGGAACAAGTATTAAGCAATTAACTATAATATAAGTGTTGTAATTGGTACCAAAAGATACTTATATTCTGGTATATTACGTTTAGCCAAAAATGAGGAATCGGTGAGAATATATTTTTTTTGAAATGTGCAATATTTCGCTTCTTATGTAAAAGGGTGAACCCTTCTCTTTCGTGAATGTGTTAAAATAACTAAATATTATTTTTAAATTCCCTAAATTTTTTAGGGGCAGGACATAAGTAAAAAAACAAGAAAATTAGATATTATCAATACTGAAACGATTTTGTTAGGATTCCGTGTCTCAAAACAAAAAAAAGGAATCCGAGAGGATCACTTTTTTGTCTGTCTGTAAGTCTGTCAAACCATTTTTCTCAGGTAAGGTATCAAATTGAAATTAATATCAGATACATAAGTCTACGGTTTCTTTGAATTAAAAAAGCTTCCAAGTTAAAACAATGAAGAAGGAACATAAAAATACTGTCATTTACGCCGCATATTTTGACACTCGCAAATAAATCAAAACCATCCCGTTGACCAAGAATCATGAAATTTTTCAAAAATATTATTTCACACCACAAGTAAAGAAAAAAAACGAAAATCGTTAATTTATAATTTCAACGCATAAAAAAGTATTACGAATACATAAAAAAATATAAAATATAGTCAACACATAAAAAAATATTACGAATACATACGAATTATCGTGTATACGTTCAAAACGGGATTTTCATATATTAGGTTACTTAGATATTAAATAGAAATTGATTTAATTTGAGTTTTGATCTAATCTATAAAATACTTTATCACGAATTACTAAATAAAATATAGGGTATGATTTTTCAAAAAATGAAATAACACTTTTATATATTTCAGTAGTTAACAACCAAGAAACTTTTAACTGAACCATTTGAGAGACTAAATTTACTCTTTAGTAGTGCAATTGCTAAAAGAATTAAGCTAATAATACATTTAAAAAATATAAGTATATTTCGTTAACATATAAACTTTGTTCGTTTTAAAATCAATTCTTCAAAACCGAAGTCTTACATGTTTGAAATCCCAAATTTTTAAAAATTACGCCCTCTAAAACTCGTAATCACATCACTTAATTCGGGCAGTACATAATTATTTTTTTGGAAATTTTAAATACAACAATGATTGTAAGATTAATTTTGAGTCTATTATTATAAACAAATTTTAATCGTTTGTAATGTATCTGCCAAGTGTTGTTAATTTTGATCTTAATTTTAAATTCTAATTGGCAAGAAAACCATATAATCACACTACTTAACCAAATATGTTTTACTATAGTTTTACTCTATCCATTTTGTCACGCAAACATTAATCAAAATCTGCGTAGATATTGTTTTTTTTTATTGTGAATAAATATTTTAAATACATTCAATTTTCCATTGACGACAAAAACAATTCCGGTACATAAAATGGGGCCTTAATCTTAACAACAATTTTAGGCAAACACATTGCTGCGAGCCTTGCAAATATTCTCTTTGTACCGTCTTAATAATTACATTCTATTCGACATTGTATGAGACGGAGATTTAGTAGTGCCATTTGTTAAATAAGCGTAGGATATCCAAGTTTGATTGCGATGTAGGGGGGAAAGAGACCAAGTCGTTAAAAATTTGCACTGGAATTTTTTAATTGGGCTTTACGCCCAAGAAATGGACGGAAACAGTGACTTTTATTAGACCGGTTGAAATTTTGCATTGTATTTGAAATTCTCATTTTATATGTAGACCATTAATATAATTGCATATTAAGGCACTCGCCTTTATTTTATTAATTACATTAATTACAAGACATTATTTTTATAACATAAAAGGAAAAGTATTTAATGCAACTGCATTTTTATATGTACCTTTTAGATCGTTAGTTCTTTGCGCATGTGAGCGCTATCTGGTCCAATTTTTTATTCATTTTATTAAATTGCAAATTTATCTATTTAATAAAAGAAATATTCTTATGTGGAGATCATAGCCAAGGGTTTCGTTTGCCTACTTAAAAAATACCTAATTTTTTGCACAGTAGGATATATTGATAATGCACTTAGAGCTTCATTAAATTTTAACGCCTGTTGCATTAATAATTATGACATTGTTACCAATTAAGAAAACCTGATTATCTTTTTTTTTGTTATCTGTGTCAGTTTCCACGTCCATTTCGCTTAATGAAACTGCGCCTTAGAGATACCTTTACCACAGAATTACTTTCACATGACTTGTCACGTAGCATTTACTCTCGTCATATATGTATATGTGTAAAATATAAGTATATGTGTAAAATATAAGAAAATGTGTAAAATTGGATCTATGAAAGACAGCAAATAGTGTTTTCGTCAGTATAGTTACTAACCAATAGCCTCACACAAAACCGGGAAAATTTTTAAATCGTAATTAACTTATCTCATAATCGCAAAATATGACAATGCATCAGGTCCATTATAATTTTAGTCGCTGAGAATTTCCAGAAACACGCACTGCGATAAGGACTAGAGAAGATCAGAATATCAAGGATGCAGGCGCGGAAACTAATTTAGAACCTATTCCCTTTACCATTTTTCAATTTTATTGAATCTTAAACCGTAGTTAGAATTTGAGAAACGGGGGCAACAAAATTAACTTAGCTTCCATTCAACAAGGAAAGATCATTCTTTAGTAATGCATAGTTAGCTGCAGAGCAAGGAACCAGTATCTTGATCTATTATAGAGTATGACGAATAAAGCCAACTGGGAGCGCAAATGTTTTGCTCATCGACTTTTAAGATAGCGGAAAAAAATATTTAAATGAAACTACAAAGCGAGCAAAAATCTTATTTGGATTGGAAAAAAATAAATTAATCTGTTTTCACTACGTGCGGGAATATGTCTTTCCAACCTTTTAACCTGAGTTACAATTTAAAATACAGTTAAATTCGAATTAAACGGTCATATATCAGCGATAGAATATCTTGCATATAATGCTTTCACTGTGGGTCTACACCTCCAAATTTTCAATATAGTCCGATGCTGAGAACCTAAAACCCTCTATGTATTAATAAACTTTGCAATATCCGAAGAAAAAATGAAGAATACTTTTTTAAGCAGAAACAGCATAACCTAATTTCTAAACAAAGAGTAAAAATATCAAGGCCAATTAACAATTTTTACCGTAAAAAACACAATACGATAATATGATTACTCTAATCGTCCTAAATTTAATAATAATATTTATTTTAAGGCCCCATTTAATTCAAAACAATGTAAAAATTCCAGTCATGACAAATATGACACGCACCCTCTTAACTGATCGCATTGCTCAAGGCGAGATTTAATATTTGAAATTGTCGAAAACACTTCGAAAATCGAAGTAAATCCAGTGTCGACAAAGGAAAAGCGCTAAGTCTTTTATAACTTTCTTGTATAAATTTTTGGTGGCACTCCCGCACAAACGAAATGGACCATAACGTAAATTTCAATTAAAGTCCTTTAAATTAAGTTATAGTCTCTTTAAATTTTTGTATTATTTATTTAGAAACATGAGTTAATTTGCACACGGAAGGAAACATTTGGAGATTTAAGTTTATTCCCGGATAAACTAAGATTAAAATCTTATATCTCACGTAAATTCCAAGTATTAGATGAGGGAATAAAAATTACAATTATGTATATGTTCTGTGTAGTATTCTATGACATTTGACGTTTTTAACATTTTAGGGTTCCGTACCTCAAATTTAAGTGTCTAATTGTAAGTCCCTCTATGAGTGTCAATTTTTTTAGAAACTATGTGGGTTAGAAATTTTCATAGCATGGCATGTTCGTCATAGAAATGTATAGTATTATTTTCATATATTGCATTAGCACCATTACAAAGTTCTACACAATACTCATCTCTTTAAAACCTTTATTTTAAATGATTATATTATATCTAAATCGTACTTATATATATATATATATATATATATATATATATATACATATATATATATATATATATATATATATATATATATATATACATATATATATATATATATATATATATATATATATATATATATAGTATAAATTATTGACAGATTAGAAATTTTCTTGTACTAAAAATAACTTATATCCTTCAGTGATTGCGATAGAGATCTATACAATATATGTATCTCAAAATTAAGTCTTCTATGGTATATTCAGTACATTCAGAGGTGAAATTGTAAATGTTAATTAATTCATATTACATGCAATAACAAATTTGCATCAATGAAAAAACCCCTGGTTCTTAGAAACCTTTAGATTATTTCACTTGTAACGAATTATGAACAGAGCTAATTTAAAAGATAATTTTTGGGCACGAATTTAGAATTGAAAATGATTTCTATGGAAATATTTATAACTTTCAAATATAATCGTTTATATATTTTCTTTCATTTCAGCTTGTTTGGAGAATAGAATATAAAACAATATATTCAAGACTTAATATTTGAAGAAATATATTAAGAAATTCCCACAAAGTTGACCGCTTTTATTTTATCAATATCCCTTTCGTATATTATTTTTATGTATCATAATATTTGTAAGGCTTTAATATGTACACAAATAATAATAAATATGACGAAGTTATTACAGTAATTTAATGACCATTTCCTTCATAGCACCAAACTATGCGGGGTGCTGTAAAATATAGCGGTGTAATTAAAGAAATAAAAGTACATCTACTTATGTTATATATATTAAACATGGCAAGTGATGAAAATAATTTCCTAAATAATGACAATGATGAAAGTATTTTTTTTTGATAGAAGAAGTATCTACTTCCAAATATTCCTTCGCGTAGTAGTACGAATCGCGAGTAAAAGACCTCACTAATAAAAAAAAATTATTTAAAATATTTTTGCGCCGTAATATTTTTTTTTCTGTTGATTAAAACAACGATTTAAAATCTTACCACCCCTAAAATCGCACAATTTTTATTGCTGTTTAAAGTCGTCATAAAACTTTACGTCCTCTAAGCCTAAGACTGGTAGACGTAATAAAAATTTAATATTTGTGCAGGAACGACAGAGAAAACGGTATAGCCGTTTCCATCAAACCATGCTTGGCTGACGAAACTATGTATTGGATGCTGTCATGTTCAATCTTATTAACTTGTTATCGGAAATAATTACATTTGAACTTTTGGTAAAGTTTTGATCTCTAAAGTATCTTCATACGTTTTTGTAGCTATAATCAAAAATGAACCCGGTACACTTCGATCCTCTTTATATAAATGGTTTTTACTGTTAATCATAATTTATTATTATTGTAATCATGCAATCGTTGAGCCACTATTTCTTTATGTTCTGCCAACTATTGGCCATAAATTTTTAAAATTTTGTATAGGGGAGGAATTTATAACAAAATGTATTTAGATCTGCATACTAATCTTAAAAAAAATAGGAAAAAATCTTATTCTAATTCTCCATTTAATTCTCTCATTTTATATCCTATATCAAAGCCATGCAATAATAAATACTTTAAAATATTTGCTACTTTTGAGTGCACAGGTTAAGTGGTAATATTGTCAAAGTTTTTATCGCTTATAGTGCAATTGTATTAAGTAAGAAATACCAGAAACTAACAAAATAAAATTATGCTACGTGTCCTTTAGTAGTTTTTAGCAATATTGAATAATTTATTTGATTTTTAAAAGTTCTTATTCTTCATAATATAAAATCGTATGAAATATAAGAAATTGTTAAATTGTTTCAGCTACATCTAAATATTATTTCATTTCTTACAATATATGTTTAGTGAAATTAGTAAAGATAATGTCCTTTTTTTAAATTATAAGTTGTTACAATAAATGCCGGAAATAATAAACTATTGAAAAGAATTAACAAAACCTTAAATAATTTTGATAAAAATATAACAATGTCAATATGTAAAAATGATTAATAAATTACGGAATAAAATAATTAATATCTTTTTAACGGGTAACTGTTAATATATAGTCGTACATAAATCTGGATAAAAGGCAAGATGTTATCACACGCTATATAATCGAAATTCATACATAATTTTTTTCATTATTATATAGTAATTCACTATGAGAATATTTAGATAACTATAAGATTATCTAGGCATAAATTTCCTAATAAATATATATAATAAAAATAAGTGTACAATTTGCGTGTCGTTAAAACTCAAAAACGAGTCCGGGTACGATCAAAGGAGTTATAAGGTGTGGTAGCTCTCTATCCCTCATCCATGAAGAAGTTTCGTATTTTTACCTGAAGGGCGTGCTTGAGGGCTGGAAGTTTCACCTTCTAGAAATTTCTGAAATATTCTAGAACAATCGAGAATATTAGGGAATATTTCGTAACATTTCAGAACACACTGGAACATCCTGTAACGTTGTGGAATATTTAGAAATTATCTGGAATGTTCGGCCACATCCGGAACATTCCAGATCATTGTGGCACATTTCAGAAGACTCGAATATTGTGAAATTTTCTAAAACATTGTGGACATTTCGATGTTTTTTTTTTGTTTGGGTAGCGTTACCCATTGGTAGAGGTATATAAAATAAGTTCCGTCGTGGATTTGAATGTCAGTTTCTTTTCAGTAAAGTGCAGTGAGTGAATAAAAATAAACAAAGAGTGTGAGTAATCGAAGTGATACAGTAACTGAATATAAATCGAAAATAAAATGCAAAAAGTGTATTTCATACTAAAAAATGATTGGATTTGTATTTTATATAATACCCAAACCTTAAAGAAGAGAAGATCTTACCATTTCTGAAGTAAAACGACGAAAACAAAAAGAATAGCAAAAAACGAAAAGTCGAAGATCGCGAAGTACGCTTACATTCCAACGAACATAAACTAGCACCGTGAGAAGAAGAAAAACCGTAGGGAAAGAAATGAACGAAATGAGAATTATGATAAAATCTTATATTTAAAGACGGCGAACGCAAGCAATTTTTGAAAATATCACCCTACGAGAAGCGCGAACGAATACAAATAAAGAGTAGACCCTAGAAAATAAAGCAAAAACACGTCGTGATCGGTAAAATGGATAATATCTGCCAATTTTACAATGCAAAGGAATTCAATAAAGAAAGACCAGGAATCTATAGCAAAATGGAAAAATTCAAATAACATCACTGGAAAAACTCCAGAATCAAAACACTTTCTTCAAAATGTAAAAGCGTACAACATTTGTCTCTAGATGACTTCTTTCGGTGTCATTTCGACCAACACTAACAGAGATGAAAGGGATATTTTTTTTCATCGCAGGACAAATCTGTTGAAAAAGGGATTATTACTACCACTGCCTAACGAAGACTACATATTTCTGCAAGTATATTTCATCGGAAATGAAGAAAGAGACATTGATAAACGATGCGATTGTGGATTGAGACGAGAAATAATCCAAGATGTACAGAGAATTTTACACAAGTGCAATCAACTTGATGAAAATCAAAATGATTTTTGATGACCATAAAGTTATAATTCGAGCCGTCAAGGGACCACCTGGAAAACACGAACGTTGATTTAATGCACCTCAGAAAGACGAAGCCCTCACCGTAATTGTGGACAATGAAAACATAAGCCGTGTCATTATCGTACTACGAGGAAGAGAAAGATTACAACGCATTGCAGAGACACACTATTCATATGAAGCCGTCCAATATACATTAATATTTCTGTACGGAGAGTACGGATATCATTTTAATGTGTAATAAATTCAAATTGAAATATGCGTAGAAATTAACATTTCCAAGGAGTTCTGTACTTACCGTTTCATGATCAGAGACGATGTAATAAAGAATCACATTCTCAAGACTCGCCGTTTATTCAAACAATTTCTGGTAGATAAGTATGCAAAAATACAAGCGGAAAAATTGCTTTACATAATACTGAATCAGAAGAAACTACGCACAGAAGAATACATCCACCTCCGAAACGCGATCATAAATGATAAAAACATTGTAAGATAATACACAGAAAGTGCCATAACCTACGTAAGAAAATATGGACGACCTGACCTCTTCATAACATTCATATGCAACTTATTGTGTCCAGAAACCAAAGAACAGCTAAAATATGGCTTGTCCGTGGATCGACACAACATAACAGCCCGAGTTTTCCAACAAAAAAATGAGACTCATTGAAGTAATCACAAAATACTACATCTTTGGGACCATTAGATAATGGATGTATACAATCGAATGGCAAAAATGAGAACTCCATCACTAACACAATCTCATATGGCTAGACGACAGAATTCATTCCACGGATATCGGAATCATTCAAGCTGAATTTCCCGATTCACTAGAGAATTCAAACCTGTACGAAATAGTTGTAAAAAATGCGATTCATGTACCATGCGGGTCAGTAAACCCCAATTTGTCATGTAAGAGTGATATGAAATGTTCAAAAAAAATACCCCAAACCACACTTGGACGAAACAAAAATTGCAGATAATGACTATCCCAAAAAAATGCTTCTCCACAGAAAAAATACGAAAATGACGCCAAGCTGAACTGGCAATAGATAATCAATGGGTAGAATCATATAACCAATTACTTTCCAAAATATCCCAAGCACACATAAACGTAGAATACTGCAATTCAGTGAAGTCCATTAAATATTTCTGTAAGTATGTGAACAGAGGCAGTGACAAGACAGTATTCCAAATAGCCAAAGACAGCGTACAACAAAATAGAAACGACGAGATCCTCATGTACCAAATGGGAAGATACATCAAAAATTACAAAGCAGCGTGGCGGGTTTTCCGTTTTTCCATACACTGACATGAACCAACTGTGCAATATGTAGCAAAATATTTGGAGAATGGACATAGAGTTTACCTTACAAAAGACATCGCCAAGAAAATTGTAAATGAACCATCTAAGAAGACAACATTAACAGCTTTTTCCAAATGTGTCAAACGCATCTATTCCCGAAAACATTACTATATGTCGACGTCCCTACCTATTATACGTGGAATGTAACAATAAAAATATTTTAAGTACGAAAATAAGAAACTCCAGTAAATGATCATCCAGGAATCATGAAACCATACATTTCAAATCGTACATTCGAACAACGCCGAATATTTTCCTCTCCGAATGTTGCCACGCGAAATACATAAAGCAATCTGTTGACGGTTCCAAGACTGTTGACGGTTACCTATGTCAAACGTACAGAGAGTTAGGACTACTGAAAAACAACAACCAGTTGGAATTAACACTATAGAAATCCTCACTCACAGCCTCAGATGAACAAATCAGAGACTTATTCGCCACAATACTAAGAACATGTAACCCATCGAATCCGAACATTTATGGGACATTTTCAAAAAGATTATGAGTGATAGCATACTGTAACAAATACGACAAGCTCATCCAGAACTAGCCATCGAATTCGACAACGACATCCTAAATGAAACATTCATTCGCTAAGAAGATAAATATTTAGCAATAAAAACCTGGACCTTAGTACACCTTGGGATGTCAGCACCATGACAAGAAACTTTCAGTAGGCCAAACTTTGAAATTTTAAAGGAAAAAGCTACAACATAAACGAACTACTTCAATACATTGATCACAACAAATCAACCCGCAATGACAATAACAAAAAATTACGACCTTATCATGGACCGGATTAAGAACCACAAATTATTCGTAGAATTATTTGCTTGGATGCACCAGGTGTCACCGGGAAAACGTTTCTAATGAATCTATTGCTAGCATAAATACGTGCTGAGCAATACAACGCACGTGTACTGACATCATCCGGCATTGCCGCCACACTTATAAAAGGAGGACGAACTGCCCATTCCGCCTTACAATTATCGTTGAATAAAGCCGAAGAACAATTCTTGGCATGTAAAATCCCAAGTGAATCTGGACGGGGAGATCTTCTAAAATAAGCTAAAATTAACAGAACCTTAAAATACTTGCGAGGAAACTCTGATGTGACGGAAGGAGCTCTACACATATTCTCAAGGGATTTTCGACAAACGCTTCCAGTTATACCCAAGTCAACACCAGGAGACGAAATTAGCGCACGCTTAAAAAAAATCACATCTGGCCACACATACAAATACTACGACATCAAATTCTGGAGATAAATACAACAGTATTTATCTCCAGAATTCACTGAGCTCTACTAAACTGCTATTTAAATTTAAAAGACTGCAATTTCCAATCAAATTAACCTACGGTTTTAAAGTTAACAAAGCGCTTGGATAAATTTCGAAACATTGCGGCATCAACCTCAAAGAGTCCTACTTTTCTTACTTGGTAGGAAATTCAAAAAATGTTTACATATATACCCCGAATAAAAAAATTTAAAATGTTGTTTATAAGCAAGTTTTGTAAATAGTTTGAATATGTTTGCAATAAAACACTTTTACCTCTTATATTTTAATGTTTATCCTCTTATTCCAACTACCACACGATCTCATATCAACTATCCGGGTGAAGGTGATATGATATGATTATTTATCTGTATTGCCTGTAGATATTTTTATTTTAATTATTTCAAAATCTAATTAAATTCAAAATTAATTTTATAATAAAATTTTATTATTCTCCCAATTAATTTAAATCTTTTTATTAAATCAATCCATTTAAAATTAATTTTAAATTTAAATTTAATTATGTTAAAAATTAAAATTTAAATATTTTTTAAGGTAAGATATTCTATTTGTTTTAATTAATTAATCAAATTTACAGTTTACTTTTAGAAATAAATTTAGTTATATTATTAATTAAAACTTATTTTTTTTTTTTTCATTTATTTTATTTTAAATTTAAATATTTCAAGAACTTAAATAAATATAAGGAATTTTTAAATTTACTGAAATAATTTTAATAAAACTGAATTAATAAATGAAAATAAATGAATATACTGACAATTTATAGCAATTTTGCAATTAAATAATAAAATAGTAATGAAAATAAATGAATTGGCCGAAAAGTTTTGGTAATTCATAAATTTTTAATGTTTAGTAAATTATATAGCAATAATTTATAATGCAAATAAATATTTACCGAATTGGAAACGGTGTTGCATATGATTGGTTTACAATAGAAAGTGTGATTAGAATCATGCTGTTTAAAACGTGTTTCGAATTGAGGTTTTATATCTGACCGCGCAGAATGCTTGCTGCTCGAATGTCGATACTTGCACGAATACACACGTACAACGATATATAATTGAAAGAGACAGATTATTACCAGTTCGCTCTAATTAAAGCCGCGCAAAAGAAATTCGTTCCAAAAGATGATGAAAAATTATTTATACAATTTTTTTATGATGTTCAAAAATAATTAGTCCCCCATTAGGTCATAAACTTCAGGTCAGCAATCAATTTGGTTTTGGCTGATATTTTAGTATATTTTCTGGAACGAATTTCTTTTGCGTGGCTTTAATTAGAGCGAACTGGTGGAAATCTGTCTCTTTCAATTGTATATCTTTATATGTGTATGTGTATGTGTTCGTGAAAGTGTCGACATTCGAGCAGCAAGCATTGTGCGCAGCCAAGTACATAACCTCAATTCGAAACACTACAAATACTACTAAACATTAAAAATTTATAAATTACCAAAACTTTTCCGCCAATTCATTTATTTTCGTTATTACTTTATTATTTTATTGATAAATTACTATAAATTGTCAGCATATTCATTTAATTTCATTGATTAATTCAACTATATTTAGTTTGTTTCAGTAAAAATATAAATTCCTTATATTCGTTTAAGTTCTTTAAATATTAAATTTAAAATAAAATAATTAAAATGAAAATAAATAAATTTTAATTATTAATATGACTAAATTTATTTCTAAAAGTAAATTTTAAATTTGATTAAATTATTAAAACAAAGAGAATAAATAACCTAGTAATATATAAATATTGAAATTTTAATTTTCAAGATCAAATTTAAAATTAACTTTAAAATTTATTGATTTAATAAAAAAAAATTAAATTAACATAATAAGAAAAAATAATTGGGAGAACATTAAAATTTAATGATAACATAATTAAATTAAATTTTTAATATAATTAAATTTTGAAATAATTAAAATAAAAATATTTACAGGCAATACAGAGAAATAATAGTGAAATCATATGTTCAGCGTCAAAAAAAGTATCGAAAGAGAAAACAAATCCAAAATCAACTTCAGAGTGAGAAAAAAATACCAAAAATAAACACTTAATGTCAACAACAATTCAAATGACAGCAAAATGAAACATTGAATAGTACCAGGTATGATATTTACAACGAAGCGAAGAAAATGCAACATTAAATGAAAACTTGTTTCTTACTATTTCATTAAAATACTTGTTAAGAATTGGAAAAAATAATGCAAGGAATTTCGTTCCTGACAGAGGTACCCCGACCGCAAAGCCTTTTTAATTTATATGCATATAATAATTCAAAATAAGATAATTTATTATTTGTAACTAAAGTATATTAACCGATCTTCAATAATAATATCACTTATGTGGTATTTACCGATTCCGCTCAAAGACACTAATGCCAGAAAGAGAAAAATTTAGACAAAAAAAATAATAACTTCTTCATTTCTAATACCACCCAATTGGTAATTTACTTGACTTAAATATTATTTTCATTTTGAAAACCAATCTAACTTATAATAATAAATTCTAAATGCTTCTTTAAATTTACCGAAACAAATAATTTACGATTGTTTCACTTGAGCAAAACTGAAAAAATTCATCGCACGCTAAAATACATCATAAAGGCTACATAAGGGCTACTGACGTTCAGATCAGTGGTTTAATCATCGATTGGATGAAATGTATCGCAGTTAACAGTCATGAATTTCCCAGTACTTGTCATCGAGAGCAAGGCATGTTGGTTCAAAACCGTTAATATTTTTCTGTAATAAATCTAGTAACTATTACCTCTAACTGATGGTAAAAACAATATGATGATTTATTTTTCCCAGGTACATCTCATTTAACATTTAATTTAAAAGTATTTTACGAATAAATCTTGGGGTTATTAGATATAAATTTAAGTGATTAAACTAGATTGAAGTTTCCGAACTAGGCAATTAATGTCATAAGTACAGTTGCGAGAAACTGCTTATTAATGATGTAACTGATAAAGGTATTATCAAACTAATGTAACTGATAATGATATTATCAGTTACATCTTTAACTTTGAAAATATTCATTCTTACACAATATACTCATAATATCATCTACTACTAGGTTGTGAAATATAATCTCAATTAACCCATTGTTTTTTTAAATAATGCAAAATATAAATATATATTTAATACATATATTTAAATATGGGAAGTAGAATTACAACATTTAATAATAAATGTGAAATAAAACAAGATACATAAACTATATGAAAAGCCTAATATAATATGTTGACTAACCGATCTTAAAGACGATTACAACACTTTCAAATGGACAGTAAAAGGGACTTGACTTTCTATCGCCACAAAAAATGATAATGTCGTTGGAAGTAAAAGTGAGCATAATAAATATTATCCTTATGATAATACGGTATTACAAATCTATATTCAAAGCAAATAGGCCACGGTCAACTTTTTTTAATGGGAATAATTTTTAATGTAATAAGCACCAGGAACTATAGAGCAGAGTGACGATTGTTCATTACAAGAAGCATGCATCTGCGGATGGACGTGCACAATATATTTTTTTCTTTCAAAAAAATTATTGTCCATTGATTAATGTGATATTTTTGACACGTGTCCTAAACTTCGTAAAGATTGGTAGAAAAGTAGAACAAACAAGCGAACTAACTCACGCATATGATATGTAAGTTACGATTATGATACTAAAAGTTTTGTGAATATCTTTCTGCGTTAAATGATCCCAGGGGGCATACCCCTAATAAAAATTAAAATAATCTTTAGTATAATCACATCATCATCACGACGAAATAACTATCCAATAGAAATAAAACTAGACATGGGCGGTGCTCTCATTTTAAGAAAAGAACAAAGTTTACGAAACTATTCTGTAATATATGCATACATAAAAACAAGAAACTTGAAGGTCGTGAATATAGAAGAATTAATTCTGGTATATTATGTGGATAAGATACATTTAAAAATTTCATTTGGTTTACTTGCTGCTCAAATCTTCAAATATATTAAACCATGCCCAACATTCATCGAACACGGAATGAAATATTATTCTTATAACAAGAATATATATATATATATATATATATATATATATATATATATATATATATATATATACATATATATATATATATATATATATATGTGTGTGTGTGTGTATATATGTATCCTTTCAGACTTTTATACACCAAAAAAACATCATTAATCACGTAGTTTAAATAAAAATATTCATCAAGATAGAACATAATCTGCTCCTAACATATAATTAACCCTATAGTCCTAACATTATATGCCGTCGGATATTTTATACTGTCAAATTATTTAATAGATGCTCAAAATTAAAATAACCAAAATAATTGGTTAATATTTTTACACGTTGACAATTTGACATTCTTCATTAAAAGTTCTTGGAATATTTTTAACAATTCTTTTTAAAATAGAAAGATAATCGATTTGTCATAAAGTTCTCGAAAGTGCCGTTCGTTTCACTGCTAAATTATTTTTGTCAAAAAACATTACAAAAATCTTTTAATAATTTATCATTTTTATATTCCCATGCTGATATTTTAACATCGTCATTAATTTTATATTTAAAATTTGGAAACCTTATTAATATTTGCGTACAAAAACATGTTTCGATATTTATGTGTGTACAATGAATTTTATGTGATCCCAACGGAAAAGATAATTTGACTTTACCCAATTTCTGATATCAATAAACATTCTAATTTTTTTTAATTAATTTGACTTATATTATTCACTATTAGTAAAAGTTATTGTACCAATAGTTTGAAATTATTTTGAATGAATTATTGAACAATTTTTTTTTTTCAAAACAAATATACACAAAAATTTAAAGCTATTTCCATGGCAGTAATTATAATTGATAGTCTTAACAATTTTCTATATAGAATATTACCAAATTGAAAATGTCTTGTATTTCCAATGCAAAACCTATTATCTAATATTATGTGAAATAATGCTACTTCAAAGTATTAAACAAATCATCATTAATTCTGAATATATATTTATTTTGAAATCTGACAATATTTGAAATTTAACATATTGGAGTGTTGTTTTATATAATTGTTACGTCCACTCCTGATGGAAACGAGATTTTTTATGACTTAATTACACTTCAAATAACAGGTACATTTTTTATTAGTAGATAGGCTAAAACTTAAGAAAACAAATGTAAATCTGAATCAGATGGGATTATGCAGTCTTATTATATATTTATTTAACAATTAGTAATATTCAAAAGTAGCACGAATAGATGATGGCTTACCTAGCTAAGAGTTTTTAATTGAATAAAACGAATTAAAAAATACATAATTATATTCGTAAACGGTTAAATATCTATATTAGTTTTAACAATCGACTATGATAGCACTATTAACTTGGTCAAATGAATCAACAACGGAAGTGTAAAAATATTCAATGTTCTTCAGATATATCTAATCCAAGGTAATATATGAGGTAATAACTTTTTTTGTATGTGATCTTTCAAGATCAAGTAAAATAGAGGTGAAAAATTCTTTAACACAAGTATGTTATTTTAACTTAAAAAAAATGTTTGGCTTGCGGGTGATAAGATGATTTTTTGAATTATTTTTAGCCTTTCAATAAAAATATAAAATATAATTTAAAAAGAAATACAAAACTCATTATAATAAATATAATAGCCCATTATATTTTAATATGTAAGTGTAAATACGAAATTACGTTGTTTTAAAACATGTGCGAAATTGGGAAATATATGATTACTTCATTAGGTTTCATAGGTTTCATACGAAAATAATCGTAAGAGAAACCATAGTTTCATATCATTCATGATACCAAATTTATATAAACACATTTTAAAATGATGTAACTTTTACAGCTGAAATATAAATAATGTCGATCTAAGATAAAACTACACTGTTTGCCTCAGCAAAGTGCGTATGTATATAATTCAACTCGTGTTTTCCTTGACTCTCGGAATCAGACTAAATAATGAGAAGTTTATAAATCTCTTCATGCCAACCCGGAAAGGCTTTTATTTCTATTTTTCAGAAAAGCTTTTCCTTCTATATTCCTTCATTCATATTTTGCTGAATTCATTAACTTATGTAATGTAACGCTCCTTCCGTAATGGCTGTCAGAGGTTGCGAGAAGAATATTTTTTCTGCAATATCGAGTAGAAGTCGCAATGTAACACTTTGATATGGATATTTGAGAGGTTTTCCTTGAGTTTATTATAAAATAACAACATCATTATTAATAACAGAATCTTTATTAACTATTCATACATCTTCAGGCAGTGTTATGGGTAGATTGTATGGGAGTAAGTATTTCGATATCTATACTTTGCCCACGTATAAGTTTAGTATTGAAAAAAACCAATATTCTAATATATATATATATATATATATAATATATATATATATATATATATACGTACGGGGTGTCCAGTGGCAGATTTCAAAGTTTGAACAAACAGTGTGGAATGGAAAGCACTGCGCTTTTGCCGTCGAGGCGTACATTTCGAGTGGATTTTCGCTGTCTGTAGCATGCCCGTCGATTTAATAATCGTTACAGTATTCGTCGATTACGTGATGGACCATCGATCAACCTCATTCAGTCATGGATAGCAAGGTTCAGAGCTACAGGATCAACATCAAATAGGCCCAGGCCAGGACCTACACCATTGGTAGCCACGGATGAAAATGTCGAGCGTGTTATGGTTTCTGTCTTGAAAATCCCCGTTTATCACACAGCGTACACGTTCATCGATATTGGGAATTTCGAAATCAACTTTGCAGGTAATAATGCAAAAAAAGCTCAAGTTCCATTCATATAAAATTCAAATTGTTCCAAATTTAAGAAAAACTTACGCGGAGGTGATGTTGTTGAGATTTCGTACTGCTACCCGGATGGGCAACATATTCTTTAGTGACGAAGCTCACTTTCACATTGGAGGATATGTGAATAAGCAGAAATTTCGTTACTGGGATGTCCACAACCCAAGACAAATGCATCAAGAGCATTTACATAAGCTTAAAGTAACATTCTAGTGTGCCATGTCTGCATCTGGAATCATAGGGCCTTATTTCTTTGAAAATCAACGTGGCCAAACTGTAACTGTGAATTCGGAGAGATATGCCGAGATGTTAAATGACTTTTTCAGAGTAGAACTACAGAATAGTCCATCCTTCAATCAAAACACATGGTTCCAGCAGGACGGGGCCACAGCTTACACTGCTAATGTAAATGCAGTGCGGCAGTTATTTCCAGAAAAAACATATCCCGAAACGGTACCGTACCGTGGCCACCTTGGTCACCCGATTTAAGCCCATGTGAATTTTTATTATGGGATTACTTAAAATCCGTTGTATACAAAACAAATCCGAGCACTGTGACACAACTTAAAGAAAATATTCGAGCCGAAGTCAGTAGGATACCCCAGTCGCTCTGCAAATGCGTTTTTGAAAACATGCATGCTAGACTCGAAGAGTGTGTCAGACTCGATGTCCGCCATTTGGAAAACGTGATTTTTAAAAAATGAAATCCGCATTTGTTGTTGTAAAGTTAAAATAAACCTACTTTGTATTAGAGGTGTAGTTTTTTTTAACATTTTGCAAACATTGAAATCTGCCACTAGACACCTGTACATGTATGTATGTATATATATATATATATATGAATATATATATATATATATATGAATATATATATATATATATATATATACATATATATATATATATATATATAATATATATATATATATATATATATATATATATATATATTAAAGGTGACCATTAGTTCCCTTAACAAGGGAAACTAATGTACGTGTACTTAGCCCCCAACATTAGGAAAAGCTATGACACTTAAAAACTACTTTTATGGAAACTTTGTAAGCGAATACTTTTACGCCATACATAATATTATTTTTTTGCATTTGTATTTGGTTGTCTGAAACGAACGTGAGACAGTTTTAAACCAAGGACATGTGTGTAACAGCTCCCCAAACATATCTTCAATCATGTCTTAGGTAACACCTATCGATCATTTTACCAGTTATTCGCTATAGATTTGAAAATAAATTTTAAAATCTGAGTTAGTTTGATAGTTATATAATTAGTTTTACACTTTCATAAAAATAAATGCAAAAGTAGATTGCAAACGAGAATTAAAATTAATTTTACCTAAAGAAATTTAATAAAGAATATAAAATTTTACGGAGAAACAATTTATTGACCTCATTTCATTTCTTAAAACAAAAGTCAAACTTACAAATGAACGATTGAAGATGGGGTTACGGCATTTTAACTGATACCAAAAGTTTAACGATAAATCCAATTAACGGTATTTTTCATTAGTTAAAATAATCAGGAAAGTTCGTTCATTAATTTGCCAAGTAAAGCATTTAATTATTTTATACCAAACGATGAAAATATTTTACGTAACAAATATGTTTTATCTCGTAAGATAATGCGCACGCAAGTGCAATAGTAAATGCCAAGTAGTAAAATAGATATTTTTATACAAAAGTTGTACTTAAGTGCAATTAAGACAAAATTTATCCATTGTATAATGTATAGTTTAGCCAAATGGAACTCAATTTATATATCGAGAATTACTACAGAATATTGTTACTAGACTTAACAAGTGTAAAGATTCAAACAATTTCGAGGAGTCTAATAGAACGCTTAGGACTATTGTATTTGGTTCCAAAAATGGTGTTATCATCCATTTTACACTCCGAAACTTATGTTACGCGTGTGGTTGAAGAAAAGGTTGTAATATTACTCAAATAACACTTAGTTTAACATACTTCAATGAAGTTGTCACATTTCCAAGAAACAAATTTTATTATTCAAACCTCGTTCAAAGAATCCAGTTGTTTTTCATTACCACAATCATTGACAACTCCAGAACTCCAATACCGAGAAATGCTTCTTCCAGATTCCTGTATTGGTTGTTTTGATAATAATAACAATGTTTTTAGCGAAGCTGAAACAAATAATATGTAACATATAGTTACGAGCATATTTTTTAACATCTAGTAAGTGTTCCGGTACATCGATACAGGAGTACAATTTTTTTAAAGATTAATAGTACTCTGCATTGTACTTCAAAGCGAATCATCAGTTTCCAAATTCAAAGTTTTTGATCTAGAGATTTGAGTATTTGTTATCCGTGGGATAAGACAGCAACCAGAACAGGCGGAAAGTAATTAAATAAGTCTTTTACAATGTAATTTGCGTTTCATTCAAGGATTTTATTCCGATTATAAATTATAGTTCCGTTCGTAAATTTGTTTCTTTTCAATGGTATACAGCCTAAATATTTGGATTAGCAGAACATAGCATATTTTGTAAAACGTGGTATATTTGTAATAATATATTTTCTTGAAATATTTACTTGTTACTTTCGAACTGAAAGATTGAACATTTTCACAATTTTTAAAGGGCAGTAAAAATAATTTTGTGATTTATTTATAATTTTTCAAAATTTCTGCGGGACGTCATTTCTACGGCATTTCGATCCAAGTATCATATAATTGTCATTTATATTTATTCCAACGTAATATATATTTATTCCCAAGAAATACCAATTTATACTTATTTTAGAGAATAAATATTAAAAGCATGGTATGAGGTCAGGGCTGTGGGGCGGATGACCCATAATTTTTGTACCTGACATAGTCGAATGTTCGGTCACTAATAGTTACTTGTTTAAAAGCTTTGTCGTGAAGAAGAAGAATACTAATGCAACGACATGGCTCTTGAATTTATTCCAACTCAACAAAAAAATTGTTGGTATACCACTCAATGAAATTAATATTCTATTTTCTAAAGCAGTCGTTTTATATTAATCCGTCCCGTCCGCAGAAAGAGGCGATTATGTTTTTTCCAGCATTTCTTTCTTTTTTATGCCTTCCCAGGTAACTCTAAAAGGAAATGCCCACAGCTCAGACTATCTCTTAGCTTGACATTCGTAAGAATGTACAGAGCTTTTGCCACCCATGAAAATGTCCATTAGAGTTTTTGAGCGCCGTCCTGTTTGACATTTCGTGACACCTCCCATATAACGTTATTTGTGAGCTTCGTTTAAATTATAGGTTACTAACCTACCCCAAAACTTCCTGATGCCTAAATGTTCGAGTAGAATTTTCAGTACTTGACTCATGTCAATTCATAAACGTACTCAAACATGCTGATAGATTAAGGTCCTTACAATTCTTCTATTATTTTCATCTTTATCGTTGTTGAGATACGATGATGTAGATCATAAAATTATATAATGGTAATATTAATATCGTATAATAATATTAATGAGATTAGTTCGACCACGTTTAAAATCATTAAGTAGTAAACTTTAACGCTGGATGGTGCCTTGTCACGAAATGCCAATCGAAATTGATCATAGTTTCCTTGTTGGTGTAAACTAGAGTTTCTACGCCAAAAAATTAAAAAAATACAAATTATTTCCAATATAATTAATAACTAACCACCAACTTAGTGTTACCAAACCTTAACAAAAACTCTTCTTAGTGCTTTGAAAATAAATAAATATCAGTTAGCTTTCCTGTAAAATACTGCTTTATGGTGTCTTTTTTATACATGAGCCTAAGTGGAGTTGTTTTGAGATTTAAGTTGATTTTCATCAGTCGATAACTTATCGCAAAGACAATTTTAATAAATAAAACACATATGTAGAATATTTCTATTAAGTCTAACGAAATAAATTAAGGATAATACTCGTATGGTCAGACGTTTTAAAAGAAAGAAGATTTATGTATATGGATGTAAAATAGATGATTATGTTAAAATAAAATATTAGTGCATAAACTCACCGAACTGAGACAAATACCTAAAAGATATATCACGGGACTTTATTCTCTATATTGTTATACATGTTTCTTTATATTTTACTGTCGAAGTAAATAGAATGTGCTTTTGCAATTTTCCAACACTATATACCTACGCATGTATGCGTAGGTGTGTATGCATAGGTGTGTATATATGTGTATGTGGGCTGTGAATTACATGCGTGTCTTTTTGTGTATATGTTTATTAGGTTGTTTCACAGATGTTTGCGGAGTTTAGGCTTTTTTAGAAAGGTTTAATCATATTTTATTTTATGTTATATGTTATAAATAGAACGGATTTCGGTTAATAATAGTAAAGGGTGAGCCTAGTGTATTACAGCAAAAAACTTAGATTTAGGCGGACATGGGATGCGGACTCTTAAATTATTAGTGAAGGTCTGCTAATTATTATTAGAAAAAATGAGGAAACAACTACAAGGTTTAATCGTACACGCAAACCAAAATTTCTTAATGCAAGATAAGTATGAATTTCATTTTAAAATCAGGAATAAAAGTCAGAAAAATTATACTAGCTTAAGGTAAAACATAAATTTCATATTTTTTGTTATTGGTATTGACTATATAACAACAAAAAATTATTTAAAAGAAACTTATTTACTTTCTGTATAACAGCACTTGACTACGTGCAGCGTAAAATATTCCTCAAAAATAACACGAATTTGGCTGAAATCTGCTACTAGTCTTTTATCTCATTCATCCAATATTTTGCCATTTTATTTTCAGAAAAATAACCAGAAAAAATGTAACATTGTGAAACATTTCTAAAAAGCACCCACAAGGTCGTTTCGCGCATTGCGCCTGCGGAATATGCTGCGACATCATCAAGACGATACCACAATTTATAAATAGCCGACCCCTATTAGCATTTAAATATTAAATGATAACATTATTATTTGATTAACGAAAATATCAATTATGCTTGGCAATTGAAGGTTTTTCCCCAGTTCTTCATCCATGGGATCTGTTTATGATATTTGCCTTTAAAATTCCTAAAGATGTTTAAGGTGGTAAACATTAGGATAGAGATGATATATGTAATAATTACACTTAACAAAATAAATGTTAAGGTCAAGGCAATCCAATATTTATATTTGTATATGTTACTCAAAATTATTTACGAATAAACCGTAAGAACGCAGGAACGCACCGAAACACACACGCACGCGTATATAATCACCATCAGAAATAGCGAATGTCTTCATAAGCTAATACTGCTTTTATTGCTAGCGGTTATTATTTTGTTTTGAAGATATGCTTTTAAAATACATATTAAGGTGTAGCACAACTTTCCTTAAGTATATAACGCAAGGTAAACACAAGTGGTCTCCTACCATTTCTGATAATTTTTTCGTATTTGTTCTTTGTAATTTCCATTGATAAGTTGTGCTTTTAAGTAAGAACCTAAAAGCTCCGGTTTATTTCGTCTTTGTTTTGTAAAATGAAGTTTACACTCATATGATAACGTCCATGTTCATGAACGGCTCCCACACGGAATTGTTCTAGCAACACACCTACCACCAGGTAAGTTAACTGCGAACAAGAAATTAAAATTTTGAAGTTAGTTAATAGAAGCATTTTGGGCCAATTTGTAAACACGTTGTTTAGAAATTTCTAGGAAGAAAAACTTGGAAGAATGCAGTACCTGATATGCGCTGCAAGCATATAAGAACTTGCTACAAAAAGAGCACAACTAAAAATTTATTAATTTATTCGCTGCGTTATAGGTTAAAAAAAACTGATCGCTTATTTGATATAAACTACATTTTATATTTCAATTTATTAGAAGAATACCTGCACCATCCATTAAGATTACCATCTATAAGTTTAGTTAGTTCCTTTTCGTAAAATGTTTTTAAAGTTATACATAGCATAGAAATTTTTGGTTAAGCCTTGTGAAAATTTTATACACTATACATCCAATTTCATTCCAGATTTACGGTGCTTTATTTACACTTAAGAAATTAAATGTTATAAACATATTTAAGTAAAGTTTAAAATTTTTCCTTCATATTTATTAACAACTAATGTTTAATTATCATTATGATAAGTCTACAATTAATACAATTTGTATGCATTTTTTCAGGACAAAAATTAAATAAATATATTCGACAATATTAGATTTCGACTCGTAGTACGCTGCTGGTCGAATATTTATTAAAGTTATGTACAAATTGTACAAACTGCTAAATATCTTTTAGAATTTCAGTCATGTTTGAGCCTTAAGACTCTGTCACGAAATGTCAACCCATTTATCCAAACCCGTGAGCTGAAATTCGTTCCTGATAACGGATTTCCCCACTCGCGATAATGTAAAATGGTTTGTATGGAGCAATTATTCTCGAAATTTATCTTCAATTCAGATTCTAATTATAGATACTGGCAATTCTAAGTAAAGGAGATTAGTTTTATTTAATATCCTTGAGGTAAATATACGGCGTCCTTATTCGAAATATATATCCTCTATACAATATTTTCCCGGTCTAAATTATGACCAATATAAATCATTTACTTTTCGTACTTCGATTTAAGATTAAAAATTAATATTAAATTGCTGTAAAATTATAAATATTAGAAATTTCCTAGTTTATAAATATTAGAAATATTCCTTATATTTTTAAGCAATAGAGGTAGATTTAATACCTAAATTTATAATATATTTTGCCTGTATTTGCGTTATATTTGACAAATGCCCATGTTTGACAAATATCCATGGAGTCCCTTAATATTTTACTTTATTGTTGTCAGTGTTTGTTTATTAAATGTATTTTTATGTTACGAGTGATTATTGTACAATGATATACCAAACGAAATATTAGAAAAAGAGAAATAGGTTTCTAAACTACATAAATTGTATTAAACAGCCAGAAAGTTCGTTATGTCAGATGTATACAGGTTCATTCACGTAATTTATTAATATTGTCAAGGGTTACTTTTATATATAAAAAAATATAAAAGATAATAATTAGAATTAAAGGATACGTTCTTCCGTGGTTCGCCATTCAGTCCAATGAATATTTTATGCCGATTTACATGAATTTTTCATTTGCACATATCTTTTATAAATGTATTTAGAAACATTTTTGTTTTTTTAACTAATTATAATATAAAGTTCTCACATAAAAAAATTAAAAATAAATTTTGTTGATAATAAGTTCAATAATTTTCTTAAAGTTTATCCTTTGTAAAATTACTTTAAAAGCCTGTGGGATATAATTACTCGTTCAGTTACGCAACATTTTTTACGGGTGTTGTCATACAGAATTGAGGCAAATTACACATTTGTATGTGAAGGGTATAACGTAAGCTGGGTGTAAGGCGCTGTATTGAATAAGGCTTTATGAATCGATTAACATAAATAATTTATAAGCGCGAAATGTTATAAAATAAAATAAAATAATTTTAAATTTATAAAAACGCCATATATTAATGTGGTTAGTAAGTTTTTATACAAACTCACGTATATACGTAATGCAGATACGTACGAATGCAAGTAAACATACACATTCAAATGCCCGCACGCGCACACAAATACACTCATATATATTCAGAACATTAGGTCAAACTTTTAGTAATTACTTTCTCAGGCTGGAACAACAGTTCCAAAATCTTGAAAACGTGAAAAAACAATGTCACCCGCTCAATAATCTGAGGTTACTTGATGCTCTGCGTTACAAAAGATGCAGTAAAACAAAGCGGGGAATATTAATAAAACATGAAGAAATATAAAGGGGTATAATGATATCAGTTGTACTGAATTTCTGCTGTACTGAATTTCAAATAATATTGAATATTATAGAGTCTGACAGTTTATATTTTATTTTTCTAAATATTTTTAATTTCTCTGTTTTAAAGTGCTAAAATTTAATAGTCTTGCTCTTTTATATATTTCGTGTTCTTTCCTTCCCCTGTCATAGAAATATATTTAAAACCAGTAAAAATATAAACTTAATATCCGAAATAAAAAGGAAACAACTCTATTTTTTTGTTCCTTGAATCTTTATCGAAATTAAACTTTAAATTTAACAAAATTAATAAAAAGTCGTATCATTTTCAATTGTTTTTGAATTTAAGATAGATCCGTTTCAAATTTGTTGGAAATATGTACGAAACAAATTGGATAGAATGATGCATTGGAATTTATTTATATAAAGTGCCTTAAATTTAGAGACAATGTTCTAGTTTTAATAAATTATCTAAGGAATATTTAAATATATTTTCAATATTTTGCTTTATTTAACATTTTGATAGGTGCGTCAATGCATAATGATGCAGAGAATTATGCTTTTTGACCCCAGCCGTAATAAAAGTTCTCTATTTTTTTAGGTATTTCTTATAATTAGGAAATGTATAAAGTATGTAAAAACTTCGTGTAATTAAATGTAGAAATACATACATTTAGCAATATGTGTTGTGACGAATGTAATAAATTCAGGAAGAGATCGTACGTTACGTGGTAATATGTGTTAACACTGAATAACCTTGCTGCCAAAAGAGGTCATAGGTTAAAGACGTTTATTTGAAAACAAAAATGAAAAAAAAAATATTCGAATCTAGTTCTTTTATCTTATACTAACAGCTAAACCCATACCTTTTTCAGTGAGCGATTACGCAAATTTTTCATAATCGAATTATGTACTAATGAGATATTACGATAATCTTGTCTTAAGTAGTCGAATGAACCTCATAATCAAAAGACCAGTAATGATAATTAGTATAAATACTAGGAAAGCTGGGATAGAACCGGAACCTTAAGATTGCAGGGTTCTAGATTGAAAATACTGATTTATTGGTATAAAAGGATACCAGATTAATTTAGATTAGTCTATATTCTCAAGATTACAATTTATGTTTTTATAGTCACAACAGTACTTTTTCTTAAATAGAGAAAATTATACAATTCAAATTTTTACGATTACCTATAGACAAAATTGGGTAGTCACTTATGGTTAAAATCGGGTGGTCATAGGATCAAAACCGCGTATTGATAACTTTTTGGCAAACTAATTATAATTAACATTTGAAGCAACAAAACTCGTCAAGATCAGTACTCTCTCACCTGTGCAACGGTCATGAGCTCATAAAGAACATACTGTGCATCGGACCCACGCTTAGTTTTATCATAAGATTCTTTGCAGTAAATACAAATATCGCTTTGTGTATTATTGAACTTCTTACTTGATTTTCCATTACTTTTACCTTTATTCTTGGTTTTTTCTATTTTTTTTTTGTTAGGCTGCTCTTTTTTATTTTTAATATCTATTTACACTTGCTTGTGAGGTGACGATGTGATAACTGTGGTTCATCCTCTTCTTATATTAGCCCTATTCGTAACTTCAGGAATCTTTTTAATTTCAAAAGGTAATTTTAGGAATTTTCATATAAGGAATAATGTTATATAGGAATTTCAGAAGGTAAAAACAAAATTGTGGGTGCTTGTTACTTAGAGTTATCTGATCTTGGAATGAAGTACTCGTTCCTGATATTGGTTCCAATTGAGAAAAATTTAGTGTTATCAATCTATACAAGTGACGGTGCAAAATGCAAAATATATTGGGGTTAGTCGGATATAAACCGGTCTTTTGAAAGCCCGATACTACGTTTTGCATCGTTGCTGTTCGTCGCTGCTCAACTGAATAGTTGTCCTAACTGGAGTTGTGTGACACATCGTCCTGGGTGATTCCCGTAGTAAAAGCGTCAGCCATATATTTACCTCTTGACTTAATTACTCAAGGGCCATTAACATTAACGTCTAACGGTTATAATTGATGCGTGCAATGCGGTGGGATCAAAATCTTGATATGGTTACCCCTGGCTTTTTCAATTAGCATTATATTCTTAGTGTAGGTGGCATGTTCGTCTAGAATCAACAAGACTGGATCATCCTGAGTTGGTTTCACGATGCTGATGAAGTGATCTTATAAATGAAGGGATATTTCACTTTATATACTTGGATGACAAATTGCCATCGGTCCGGGTGGGATTCCATCCAGTAGCTCAGGTTTCATTCTAATATGTGAAAATATTAACAGTGGCGGTAAATATATGCCTGAACCTGAAACACAAGTCTCAGCAGTAGTCAACTGTCCTCTTTCAGCTGAGCTTTATGTTGGCTTGATTATCAAGCCAACTTGTTTTCGACCTTTGCGAGTAACCACTCGTCGTGTCTTTTTTGGAACGGTAGTTATTCCCGGTTCATTGACATTAAACATTTTCGTAGGGAAAAACTTGTGTTTATCAAATAGCTCTTGAACGAGACAAAAAAAATTTCAACAGAAACTCTATTAAAACCCATAGGCAGAACCGACATTCGTAATAAGAGTATTACGGATGTCGGTTCTGCCGATCGTAAAGTTAAGTCAGGATGACGTTTAAGGAATCCGCACAGCCGATCCTCGTCAGTCATTTGTACTTCATCGTTGAAATTATGTTGTACATTTTTTTTCTGCTAGCTGAAAAGATAGTCGTCGAATATCAGCATAGGTTAAACCAAAAAGACGAGCTTCCTTATGTAAAAAATTACCTTTATCAGTGTCTCTATTTCCGTAGTAAAAACCATTTTAAAACGTCCTATTCCTTTTTTAGCTGCAGGAGTTAAATCTTGAAAAATTCTGTATTTTTTTACCGGACCTTCCAATGTTCTCTGTGGTGTGTGGATGTAGGCTCCGCTTTTATATTGGTATAAACCGGGTGGTTTTGTACGGGTCTCCCGTACACTAACAGATTTACAACTTTAGTCGACAAGATGGAAAATATGAAATGTTTCAGATTGTAACTGCTTCACATAATAAAGAAGTAATTACAGACTTGTTGTTATAGGTTCTAATTTCCCATAATACGTCAAAAATTTTGGAAAAAGAGCTGAAATTTTCAACTTGAAGATTAATTTGTTTTATAAACATGCTTAATTTTGGGAAAAATTGTAGTTCCTAAATATCAGAATGATATAGAATACTATGTGAAGAACATTCAGTATAATTATTTAATTATTCTTTCTTCGCCTCTTATAATGTCATATATCTTCTTTTTTTTTAAGAATCGATAATTGACCATTATAGTTTGATTCCATCGTCCCTGGAATGTGATTTCTATTCTCCTCACATCTTGGTGAAATCTTTTTGTTTATTCATGGCTTTCTCCATCAAGGATACTAGGAAAAAAATCAAGTTATAATATCAATGTATAAAAGGCCCGCCTTTTAACTGTACTTTGACTAATGCATAAAAAGTAGCCACTCAGATAGATCATGATTTATATCTAGCTTATTCGTGGAATCAGAAACGTCTCTACACACATATAAGGATTTTTCCATTTTAAAATAAACTTTTAATGGCTCGTCATGCTTTCCGAATTATATCACAGTCATTCCACTTGCCAAAAGATTTCATTGCTGTAATTCCAGTATGTCAGATTTTTCGTTGCATATACCTAAGTCTGTAACCAAATAATTTAATATATTACGTGAGTTATACTTGAAAGAGACACAAATTTGGGAACATCAGAGTTCAGGTCCAAGAATTCTTCTGGTGCAAGCGCAAAATTTTATTCTTTATCAGATATCGATGATGATGAAGTGGATGGCACTGAAATGCCCTCCCTATAAAGAACCGGTCTTAAAGCTGATCGCAAATTTGGATATTATATTATATTTTTGTCTTTTTTAGAGTATCCGGATACACTAGTGCGACAGAAATAACAATCATCTGTATGATTTGAAAGCTCGCGCAAAACATAAGATCTGCAAACGACAATTTATTTTGATTACCATTCATTTCGTTTAAAAGTTAGATGTAACAAGTAGTACAGAACTAGTCCAAATCCATGGTGCTCTAAGTTTTTTTTTTACATCTTGGGTAATATTTTTAAGTTAGATCACTATGTAACACCCACAAAAATTACATAACTTTTTTGGTAAAATTCTACACAATTTTCATTTTCTGCTATTCATATTTAAATTAATAAACGTCTATATGTTCTGTTGAAGTCTAACAGTTAAAAAATATTTGGTTAGCCTGCAACGTTTTAATGTAACCGAAGGTGGAAGAATTAAAATTACTAAAGTATTAAATTACTAAAGACCTGTTATAAAATATTTATGCTTTAATTCACAAACAGTGAGGGTAGCAAAATAAAAAAATCTGGTCATCAGTATGATTATCTGGCCACACTTTCCTTGTGCTACCTGCGAGCTAGTTCAGTATATCAAGTTTGAGCAATACTTACATTAAACATTTCCATGTTAATATCATCAGCGTTGATATTAACATAGAAGTACAATGTCAAGATTAATTATCTCGCTGATTTTTCCAAATAAAGTTGAAAGATATTAAAGGTAAACTAAAAAACTAACTTATATGACTAGACAGAGAAATAGAAAGCACTATGGAACACAGATTATTGCTTTGTCTTGGACATTTTATAACACGATAAGAAATGATAGGTAATATTAAAATGTGAGGTTTATAGTATACCTCTATTGAATACTAATATAATAGAGGTACTTGCAAATTATTTAATTTGTCATTCGGATATGGCTAAGATTTTGTTCATTACAATTAGTAATATATATTTTATTGAAAGTTAAACATTCATTTATATTTGTATGTTACTAATTGTCATTTTGGTATTTGAATATTTTTTATTCACAAATTGTTTTTTGAAAAATCAGATTGATCTTCAAAAGTGTTTAAGTTATAATGTTTAAACTGAACGTTTAAACTAATCAATTTGCATAGATGTGTGCGCACATATTATGATTCATAAAGTAGTTTTTTAATATTTTTTTACAATGTATTTTTCAGAGCAAATGATGAAGGGATATACACCCAAACACCCCAAAACAATTGAACATAATCATATTTATCGCATTCATACAATTTACAGGCACGTACATGAGAGCGAAATAATATTTATATAATTTTAAAATACGTCACTTCTATAATTTTACCTTTTCCGGACTTAACTCATTCATTTTAGGGACGCAAATTTTAATAAATCAAACAAACATATTAATTTTACCCTAAATTATACTACAGTTTCATGAAACGAGGCAAACAAAATAGCTTTAAAACGTACATAAACTACGATTTTGTATCACTGATTGTATTTATACAGGGATCAAAATCAGATAGTACTCTATTTCCAATAGAGTTTCATCTGATTTTGATACCGGTATAAATACAGCTGATATAAATACAACCGTTTAAATTATACAAGTCTCCCAACGGTACACTTATATATAGTTATTAAATTATCTCATTTCAGTTAACTGTATTGACTAAGGACAAAAAATGATTAATACTATGTATAACCAGCACTACTGAAATGTTTTTTTATAATCAAAGTGGATGCCGAGATTTTTAAATTCTGACCTGGAAATTAATCAAGGTTTTTCAATAACCGGCTCTTTTATCGCGTATAATTTTCCTCTATTTGTAAAGAAATAAAGAAAAGGTAGAAGAACTTTTTAAAATGCTAAATTGTCGGATGATTTAATTAGTTTCACAAAAGTAGTTAATTAATTTTGTCAGAAGTAATAGCTTTGGATGGTACATCATTTGCAATTAAAGTACAAAAGCGAGCAGGTTATTTTTAGAATCATAACAAAAAGAGGATATACATTATGTGAGATAATTTATTTTCGGGAATGATTTCAAGTAAAATCGATGTAGAATATGTACTGACTCGCAGGGTAGCTTGGTCCAAATTTCTACGAAGGGAATGAATTTGAAAAGACATTGCTATTACTAGTTAAAAAGTATGCGTTTAATGATATGTACTTTTATCGATGGAACTTTATAAAGTAAAATATTTTACTTTTTAAATGTTGTTTTGCCATTTGTAGGAACCTTATGCGACTATTTAGACTCAGAAATTGAAAAGAGAAACGATAGTATAATAGAGTTTAGCCTAATCATTGTTTTTTATTAAGGATTATTTAAGGAAATTTTCAAAACAGCCATTTTTTTCGGTGACACAGATTAGGGGAAATATATTTTAAAATAGTAAATTTTCATTATGATTAATTTTAAAGAAAATAATTTATTCCTTATAAAATTCACAATACCCAAGTTAAAAAAAAACATTTGGACAAAATTGAGTATAAACGCGGAATGAAAACTGGATATAAACTATAGTTATAGTTCATCTAAAAACATATATTTTTATATTCGGTGGACCAATGAAAATAAGCTTGTAACATATCTGTCTATGTACCTTAGCTCATATCACCATAAATCTTTGAATTTAAAAGCTAATATTATGTAATTTTACAGCAATAATTTTTTTTTATTTTGCAATGAAAAATAATCATTTTGAACCACTGTACGTTGGGGGCACGTGGCCATATCGTAAACCTAAGAATATTAAAGTATGATATTTATTTAAAAAACGAATCGGAATAGAGAAAGCATTTCTAAAAGTGATTAAGTTATACCTAAAAACATTGATGTTTAGGTAATACAGTTATTCTCCAAATAAACTTAAAATCCAATGGTGATAAATACAAGAAGAACAAATTACTACCTAATCTCGTATTAAATATTTTGTACTTTTGCATAGAATCTCCCATAATCAGAATAATTCGATGACTTAAAAATATTGCAAAAAAGTTTTCACTGTGAGGTAGTTTTATTAATTGTTATGTGAGTTTTATTATTTAATTTGACATATATTACTTAATAATTCGTTATCATTATAATGTACAATGGTATAGTAAATGAAAATAGAAACAAGTAAGTGAATTTCTTTTTAAATTTTATTAATTTCGGCACACGCCAGTCAAAGACAGAAGATATACGTGTACATAGTATTCCATATACACAGGTCGTTGGTTAATTTATATTTCCTCTCGCAAATACACACAATACAATGAAAATATAAATGGAATATATTTTCTTGAGGACCCCATCGGTTGGATTCTCATTAGACAGTTCTTTTAAAGTGCTATTAGAAGTATCTATTAATATTTTTGATATAGCATGGCTTTTGCTGTAGGTGAGCCTGTAAAATATGTTGCAATATTTGTAATTTCTCTTTAAACACGTATTCCATACCAGGAAATTTTAGATAATTCCTTTTTCTCACGCACCCCGCCAATAAAAGTGTTATTAGAGAGGTCTTTTAAATGCACTAAAAATAACTAGCCATACTTTTTGATAGTAAAATAACTAGCCATTCTATCACCTTCACCAGTGATGAGTTTCTAAACAATGTTGCAATTTGTCTTCTTAACATTTTACTCTTGAAATACTTACAACAAATGCTCTGAAGAAAATTAAAATGAAAAATATAGTGAATACTATAATACATAGTTTTTTTAATCAAGACAAATTTATAAAGAAACATGCAATCAATTTATTAAATCTCTTTAAGAACTTCATAGCAAGCGACTTCCTTAAATAAAGACCCCGTCTTTAATAAAATAAAATTAAAATAATTCAGAATATTAAAATAAATTCCACTTCGTTATATTGCAACAGGCTTTTTACCGATATTACTAATACCTTATCTTTATTTAAAGAGTTAATGACATCGTAAGTACAAAGTGTCCTCGTGCTCAAAGACGTGTTGTCGTGCTCATATAATATTTACGATATTGAATATGTCTCACTTGCTAATCGTGATAAATAAAAAATGCATAAAAAAATTATTTTATTTCTCGTATGGACGCAGTTGAATTACCTAGATACAGAAAAATATAGACACAGTCATTTTTTATTTCCTTAAATTACATATATCCTGTTTAGTGACTCGATTGCTTATTACTACAAATAACAATAGATACATTACTTAATATTCATATGAACGATACACGATTGTTTAAACAATAACATAATATTCTACGTTTTGCTAAAACAAAGTTAAAAAGAACCCGGTTCTCTTAGAACGATTATTGTCAAATTAATATTTCCGTACGTTTAGTGGCTTTGAAAATAATCGGTTAATTTACCTAGTCTCATTTGAATTGTATATATTTCTCTGTGATATGTCACTTAAGATTTTTGTAGACAAGGTAGATTACGCCATATTATTTCCATCAAAAAATTTGTATGAAAAAACCTGTTATTTACGAGTACATCTCACACCGTGAGAGTTCCGTACACAATAACGCACCCATAAAAAATTAAGAGTCTTTAATGTTTCTACAAAACTATTACCAATATTAAGCCATATCGTGCTGCACTTATTCGATACCTAATATTAGCTAGTTGTAGGTATTTGCTCATTTCTCACGCATACACCATCGACATGTCACCATGTGGAGTCATGTTTTATTATTATATAATTACTTTATAAATTTGAAGTTAACAATTGACAAACTTAATAAGTAATTAGTTACGTGCTTCGCAGTCTATCCCATGAAGCACCCCCCCCCTCGCCTCATTCGCCAGTGGGTGTGTAAACAGATATACATATAATTTCCTTGTCATTCCTTTCCTGTTATTAAGAGTCCTCCTTTCATGTCAAATTTTAAGATTTCTAGTTTCGGATTTTTGGTTAATGGATTCCAAGTTTCGTTAAGTGAACCAATAAGTTAGTATCGTAATATGTCATATTTGATTAAATAATAAGCATAATAATCAATAATCCAAAGAAGAAAAAGTATGTTTTCAGGAATTTTTTAGAAAAGTGTATCCAAATTTTGAAATCGTTGCCAAATATACGTTTTTAAAATATGTCATGAATTAGTCCAATAAAAGTGAGCAGTTTCGTAGGTTCAAACTCAGTATGAGGTTAAAAGATATTTAATACTCTAATAATGATTTTAGCGATTCAGAGAACTCGTTGTCTTGTAGGAGAAATGAAAATAAAGCTTAATCAATATGGTTATTTTACTAAAATTACTAATTATCATTTATTTCGCATCGATAAATTAGCTTTTGTATTATACATTACACATAATTTTTACAAGTATATTATGCTAAAAAATGATCTATCATTAATATAACAATTTGCAACTGCAAGAATTATATCTATATGTAACAGTGATCTGAAAAAAGATTCATAAAGGTGGAAAATGATTGTCTTACTTTAATACGTGACTTTCAAGTAAATATATTAATTTTATTATATATCTATTTGTTATGAACTCTACCTTAATATATGTTTTTAATTTCTATTAAGACATGTGCATATAATAATTATATGCATATATTTTAATTTTATATTGAATAATTAAACAATCCTGTTAATAATTACACTTTTGAGTTATTTTTTTACCCAGTTTAAAATCACACGATAATATTTTTTTCCTAACGTTGCATGTTTTTTTCGATATAAATGCTTTAAATTGTTATACAGATTACTGAACAAATTAGTTTTAATCCCTAGATTAGATTGACAAAATCTTCACATTTTTTTTCTTCATTAACTTTCTTTATTTAATATTATTTTACGTTTTAATTTTAGTTTACGAAGAACTTATTTAGTTTTTTTAACATAAACGGGATACTCTTTAATGTTGAAATTTAAAAATGAAAGGAAAACATCATCACTTAACATTTTGTTGACATCTTAATAATTTAATTATCGACATTTTTCGTAGTACCAAGTAACGAGTAGCTTTTAATCGTTTTTTTGCTCCTTTTTTCTTCACTTTATCCATGCCAATAGACGTAAGAGCAGATAAGGGCAATACATATTGCTTTTGATTTCAATCTTATTACCCTTACTTATATTTATTATATTATTCTTATTATTTTAGTAATTTCCATGTAATATTTAATTTTTACAATATTCAATTAATTTTGTATTATCTAGAAGGTAAGTGAGATAGGGATAGTGAGATGCAATATATTGTTGTTCTTGTCACAATTTCACAACGTCAATAAGTGTGAGAAGAGCAAACTGAATTTTGTTGTTCAATTACAAATTAGGATGATCCACTATACCTTATAAAAAATATATTTATCATGCAGCGATGAAATTCCATTTTTCTCCATCCCTCTCTCTCTTATGCAGCTTAAAATTAATGAATATTAACACTGGCTATGGACCTATCTCGCAAAGTACAATTGTGCATTTCCGTTGTGAATCTTAAATGTTTATTGATTTCTTCTATTAGTCTATTCATTACACACGACATCATCTCGTACTGAAGTGTTTATTGAAATTTTATTAAATGCTCATTCAGTGTTTTTGAATCAAAGAAGAAAACTAATATTCTCAGACTTTCTTTGATTAGGGAAATCCTATTTATAAATTAACAATGATTAAAGGATCATTTCTTGTTTTTGATGATTGATTGATTTCTTGATACCTATGAAAAGATGGTAAAATTATAATTTCCTTTCCACGTTATATCATAAATTCCTATTAAATTTTACAATTTATAGCAAACGAATCTTCATTGGACACTAAAACATTTGCTGCATATCGAACTTCCTAATTATCCCGAAGCTTTTTGACGCTCATGCGCGTTGTAAACATACTTTGGAGCAATAAGTCTGTTTTGCTTACAAAATTACAAAATACGAGTGCATTTTTCTATTATATTCATGGTATTCCATTACAGTAAGAATGATTTTTTATAGATAAGGCTACTTTTTATGTGTAAACATGTACGAACGAACTAGAATATGATGAGTCGTTGTTTTAATGTGAATCAGAGTTGGATGAAGATATATTTCACACAAATGCGCAAAGGTTAATATAAATGGTATAATACTAATGTACTTGTTTAAGTATAATAAATTTAAGTAATTACGGTCTAATACCACCCCTATTTTTATATAATCTTGATTGCTGAAGTAAGATAAAAACACTTAAAATTTCTTTCACGTTTAAAAATGCAAAATGTGAACAACCTATTATTATCCGCTTAAAGAGGACTATACAATCTACTAAAGAATATTCTCCGCTTGCAAACATGACTCTATTTAAAGCTTGAGGGGAAAACGCGTGCTTTGTAACTACATTCTCTACATGCGGAATATTCACCCTTATGTATTGTATAGAATATGAGCTTGCATTCATAAATTAACTTAAATGGATTTTATTATTTTAAACGTAAATGAAATGAATTTGTAATTTTTTAATACTTTCGCGTGTGATTTTAATACTTGTTACGTGTTACATTAAATATCCCTTCTCATATCCTGAATAAAAATTAAGGGATATACTATATATAATTATGAGGGACTATTTCTCCTACGAACCGTGTAGCAAATTAACATGGGTTTAAGTGAATATATGGACATACAAGTAAGTAGCAGTATATAGCTTGATGTGTTATACAATCTAAGACTAATTTGAATAATCGTAAATATTGCGTTTATAATTGCAATAAAACGGAATTGAATAGCCAGCTGAGTGCAGCAAGTGAAGAGCTTATTTATCAAAAGAGATTACTTACCTATATACACATACAAGTAAATAGCAGTATAGGGCTTGATTTGTTGTAAAATCTAAAATGAATTTATTTCATTTTTAATATTTTTTTTATAATTGGATTATAACCGATGGATCTAGCTAAATTAGTGAAGTAAGTGAAGGCCTTATTTACTATTTATATATTATTATTTTTTTTTCTATGGAAATTTATTCAAGGCACACCAACTTTAAATGTATATACTTTTATTATTTTCCATTTAAGGGTAAATTTATTCACATTTTTTTGAATTTGAAAAATAGCTAACTGGAGTACCGGTACACTTGGAGTAATAATACTGGTAAACTTGGAGTACCAACAGGGGAGTTAGCTATTTTTCAAATTAAAAAAAAGGAATATTTATTAACTTCAATTTAATAGTGCAAAAAAATTAAACCAATAACTGAAAGAAAAAACAAAACACATATTCCATTTTAGTTTTAATATGAAAAATCAGGGTCAGAAACATGGGCTTTAAAATTGTATTGCATTAAAAAGAGGCGTAGTTTTGGTTATATTATTGAATTCACGACTAATAAATATTTATTTTCGCCCTTAAGTCATCTCATAATATCCATAAGTAGAGAAGTTGAAACATCAAACTTCTTCTAAAATAAAACCCTCACTCTACCATCATGAATTTAATAATTTACACATTACAAATTTTTTTTTTCATATGTTTTAATACTTTTCAGTACTTTCCTATAACCGATATTTATATTGTAATCCAGAAACAAATAATTATTCACATCATAATTTATTATAAATTTTTAGGCAACAACTGAAATAGATTAATTTAGTAGTGAAATTTCATTCAATCTACAAACGTAAAAAGTATTATGTATAAGATAAAGAAATTGGTATGAAATTTATTTATATAGGAAAATTCTCAACATATTATTTACTAATGACTAAATTTATAAAGCACATTGTCTATTTGAAGATGATAAAATATTCTTTAACTTTTATGTACTCGCTTTAATACAACGTTGGTACGAATGAAACCAATGAAATCGAAGTTCACTGAACGATCCCTGTACCTTTCTAATTGTTAGGTAATCTCGCTTCAGCCGTCATAAGATGCCTATGCATTGCAGATGATTTCAGTCTCAGAGACCCATGCAAGATTATTAGTAACAAAAATTAGGTTTTTTTTTAAATGTATAAAATCTTGTTCTACTGTACACGTAGTCATAAATTAATAAATACAAATAATCCAGTTCTTTGCTGTTTGCTTTAAATGGAATAATTTTTCATTTTAGACCGAGAAAATTAAACTCAACCGAGAAATATTTAACACCTCTTGCAAAAATTTCAAAACTCGGAGAGAAATAAGAAACCTAGCTAGTAAAAACGATAGAGTAGCAATTATATCTAAAGTGGGTAGAAGTTAGAAAGAACATGATGCAGTCGTCATTTTGATGATAAAACAAAGGAACTTACTAAACTTTCTTTGGGCAAATTACTACCCTTAAGAGAATTATTTCTTGAAGTAAGTTTATCACTTTTGATGAAATTATTAGTCAATTTATATTATGTTGATAAAAATGGTTCTATTATTTATTTAGTTACAAAATTTATTTTCAAATTTTCCGTTGTTAAGTTTAGCTTATTAATAATTTCAAAGCTTTTTCAAGGCTGGTGGTAAACAGAAGGACATCATTTTTAGTCACCGATTATTCCTATTATACTTAATAAGAATTGCATAGAGAATTGTATAATAAAAACACCTATTCTCAGTCTGTCCACACAAACATTTTAAATTTATAATTATACAATTATTATTGTTTTTACCCCAACCGAATTTTCCATGATATAATAATTATAATTTAGTAGACCTAATTTTATCGGCGTACAACTTATAGTTTCGCGTGCATGTTAACACTCGGCTAAATAAAGTAATTGAAGTAGTCAATACACAGTCAATATAATAAACAAATTTAGTTATGATATTGTTAGAATATTTTAATGCAGACAACGAAAAGATTTACTGCATTTGTTTGTTTCCATACAAAATTTTAACTACAAAATCATAAATTCAATACGCAAGTACCAAAAGTTTATAGAATCATATATCTCAAGAACAATTATACAAACCTTTATTTTCTTTGTTATCGTGGCGCAGCAGTTAACTCTTATAACATACATCTTGATGACTGCTTGTGTAGATTAGTTGAATGTTGTTAGACGCTATGATTCTTAGTACCTGCCGAATATTGAAAGACATATACAACTAACCCGAGACATTTAGAAGTTAAAATTTAATGAACTTACATCGATAAACATTTATCTTTCATGTAGATTAACAAAGAAATTATACGGTGACCGATTTTCACTTATGATAAATGTAATAATTTGATGTCTTTAAAACTAACATTTTTATTTATAAAAAGCAATGAGAAATAGTAGCTTTTATCCTAGTGTGTATATTAAAATAAGTGTGTATATTCCTAGTGTGTACATTAAAATGAGATTATTGGATGTAGAACTGAACTTTGACTATTAGGATATAAAAAGTTGCTAAATATCCGAAACCTAATCATTTCATTAAATGGTGCGATATGTATTTAAAAAGGAAACAAGTATCTTTATTTCAATCAACAAAAAAATATTACTGTGGTTACGAAAAATATAAAGGATATATTTACGTTGAAGGAAACTAAAAATATTTAAAAAAAATTCTAAGAATACAGAACATGACTCTTTCCTAACGTCGATATGGCACGTTAAAATGATACATTTTGAGACCGCGATTTATTTATATTTATCCATAAGACATTTTATAATCTGAGTATAAATATTTACAAAATGGTTTTTTTTTATTTATTGTGTGACCTACGTATTTCAAAATTCTCTCTATTTGCTTATATTTCTCCTCAGTGGTTGTAGTTTCTTATTAGAAGATTTACGAGCATAAGATTTTCGATTGTTATATCTTATAATATTTATATGGATATTTTACAATGTTGGCCGGTTTTTGTTTCAGGCGAGGACAGATTTAAAAATTAGAGATTATACCTCAAGAGAAAAAAATGAAACTCTTACGTGTTTGTCCATCCAAAAAATTTGACATACGAATAAAACATGTTACTTTGTACATATCTCAGTAGCCAGCGCTCAAAAATATTTATATGTTAATTTAAAAGGGAGAGAGGATGCTATATTAAGTACTGGAATGGTTTTTAAAAGCCAACACGATGATTGTAGGAAACTTAGCAGTTTTCTAGATATTGAAATTAAAGTGCAACATGTTTTTATGTCTTTGAGTGGTATTGCAGGCATTATATTTTCGTTGTGAAAAATTAAGCTTTGCAAGTATATTAATGGAAATATTATGTATATTTAAGTGACTTTTCTGGTTTTTTTCGGGTTTTTTCATTACAATAATAGTTATACCATACAACATTTTATCAAAAGTCGGACGTTACATCAGCTGTTCTAAATTAGTATTGTAGTTCTCAAATAAAAGCTCTGATCTGACCTTCGTGTTGCAACTTTTCAAAAAGGTTTCTCGTTCGTGTTCTTATTGAATGCATTTCACTTTATTTATCAATTCTTCCTCAGAATTATTGTCTCTGCGGTAAGTGCTGCCTGGCTATTACTGCCACTGTATATCTCTCCGCACAATAATTAGAAGATATTTGTTCACTTTAGTTTTTTAAACTTTTTTTGTTAACTGGCTACCAAATACAGACTGGTTGTGAAATTATAGATATGTATAGCTTTACGATTGAAAGCTTTATAGCTTTGTAATAAAACTATGGATACGTATTTTTGTTATAACTTTAAATACATTAGGCCGCGTGTATAAATAGTGATGACGACGGGAATAATTTAAGTACTTATAGCTTAATAGTAATTTGAGGTGCGTTTGAACTGGGATTCATAGAGTACCTATTTTTAAACGATCTTCTGTACAATTTTAAAAATTGGAGCCAAAATATGAGGGTTTCAGAATGAGCATTCATGCAAGCTCGCTACGTAACTGACCCCTCAACCCTATTGCTATTTTATTGCTATAAGTCAAACTTTGATGAAAACTGCCTTATATTAGATTTAAAAAGAAAGTCAGTAGTATCAATATCATAACCAGAACAACTTCACTTAATTTACTATAATGTTCACAAATAGGTTAGGACGTAGAATTTTCACTTGCAGCCTTGTGCAAATACAGAGATATGGCAAATTAATATTAATTAGCTTTTGCAAAGGTGTTATAAATATTAATAAGTCTATGATACAATTTTAATTATCGTTCCACTTAACTCTTTACAATTTAAAAAAATTAAAAAAAACGCTTGAAGTATTTAGCTAGACGTATCCTTTCGCATCATTAATGGCGATTTATAAAGTGCAACTTCCTCTGGCATTGGGTATTCAGTATGTCAGGTATTCAGTTGTGCCTAGAACATGTCTTTGATACCTTCTCTTTTCCTTTTTTCAAATGTACCGTTATTTAAAACATAGTATGCTGGCGCCTCGGGATATAGTCGGGTTTTTGCTAAATTACCTATGTTATAAAGTTTCATAATGTACGGAAGTTTAAATTTTGGTAGGTCGATAACTCCGTTGATAAGATTTTCCTGAAAAAAAATAGTCTCTTTTTTCATTTTGTAAAGGTGTAAATTGAAAATCGATACGACGAGTTCTAGTGAATTTAAAAGCTGCGAATGAGATTTTCGGTGTTTTGATTCTTCCTTTTGAATTTTGAAAAGTTATTTCAGCTCTTTCGGGGTCGAGTTTTAAGAAATTACTCGTTATTTACTGCATTATGCAATGAATATTCCCTCATAATTATTAGAACCATTTGATAATTTATTCAGAAGTATTGAACCTACAAGGGATGTAAAAAGTTATTCATATAAAAATAAATTTTTCTTTACTTTTCACATACATCATATAAGAAATCTAAAAATTAACAGAAGCGTTTAATAAGTTCACTTCTTTATAAACATTTCAACCTTTATTTTAACCTTTTTAGAGGTATTTCTAAAAAAACTATGATATATTTGATTAATTATTTACTTTCATAATACTCTCCCGAAATTACGAGTCAATAGGAAAATTCGGTAACATTTCTTCTTAAAAATAATAAAATTTCAGATTTCTATTTTAAAAGCTGCATTTTGAAAATTCAGTTTTTAAAAATTTAATAGACGGCTGCGTCCTCTGAGTATCCTTTGTGCAAAATTTCAAATTGTTTGAATTCTGCGTCAAAAGGCCGCTCAGTAAGTCGCTCAGTTAGCGTAGTCTTTAATTTTTTCTTTTAACAAATAAAAACGTATGTATCATTTTATTATTGGTTCTTAGTTACTTAAAACATTACGATTTTAATCATTCACATTTCATATATGAACGACATTTTTAAAATACATTATCGGTTAAAGAGTTTGCACATGAAAAATATCAACAAAATTTTGTCATATATCAATTGAATATCAACGAAATAATG